>BQNB010099724.1:0-24862 GCA_026074375.1 Tanacetum coccineum | reverse complement strand
AGACTTACAACACATACTTAAATACATACTTAATGCATAAATTATTTGTACAATTGTATTATGCAATTTCTTTCTTTAAATTCATACCAATCATTTTTTTAAATCAATCAATTAAATTGTTAAGTACATTTGTAGGCATAATTAGTAGACACAACAATAATTTTTCTATGGGCAAATCGCATAAAAAGGTACCCATCTTAGGCTCAATGTCAATTATATGTACTCATCTTTTTTTTCCCAATTTAAGGTATCGATCTTTGTTTTTGTTGCAACGTTAGGCAATTAAAAGGTTTTTCGGTTACATTTTTAACGATCGTTATTTTATTATTGCATCATTAGTCCTTTATATACTATATTTATTTTCTAGATCTGACCCGTCCAAAACGACCCTTTATATCACATTTTCACGACTCGGGTTCTAAATAGATTTTATGCGAAACGACGTTTCGGACAACTTTTTAGTTTTAACCGAGACCTGAATCTTAACAGAAAATGACCAAAATGCCGTTTATTATATTTTTAATAAAACGCAGAAATTTGACTTTCGGTTTTGACCCGCTATCATGCGATTTTAAAACTAACAAACCTCGCGGCAAAGTAAAATGTCATTCCGAACAACTTTCATGTTTCGCCGGAAGGCTATAACGGACTCGACAGTGCTCAAATCGGACGTTTTCAAATCTGCCAGCTTATTACATTTTTATACATATATTTTTATACACGTTTTTACACACAATTTTATCCACGTTTTAAAAAAAAAGTGCATAAAAATGTGTCTGTAAAAACGTGTATAAAAATGTATGTATAAAATCGTGGATAAAAGCATGTAGAAAAACGTGTATAGAAATGTGTGTATAAAAACGTGTGTATAAAAATATGCATAAAAATGTGTGTATAAAACGTGTATAAAAATATGTGTATAAAACGTGTCTATAAAAATGTGTGTATAAAACCGTGGATAAAATCATGTAGAAAAACGTGTATAAAAATATGTGTATAAAAATGTAATAAGCTGGCAGATTTGAAAACGTCCGATTTGAGCACTGTCGAGTCCGTTATAGCCTTCCGGCGAAACATGAAAGTTGTTCGGAATGACATTTTACTTTGCCGAGGTTTTCGTTAGTTGTAAAATGTAATGATAGCGGGTCAAAATGAAAGTCAAATTTCTGGTTTTTATAAAAATATAATAAGATCTGCAGAATCCCGTTAAGGGTTTTTGGTATTTTTGTTGAGATCAGGTATGGTTTTTAAGATAAAAAGTTGTCCGAAAAACGTCGTTTCGCATTAAATTCTCTTTGAACCGAGTCGTGAGAAATGTGATATAGAGGGTCGTTTTTGGAAGGGTCAGATCTAGAAATAAATTATAGTATATAAGGACTATACCGATTGCAATATAAAAATAAAAGTTCGTTAGAAATATAACGAAAAAACCTGTTAATTGCCCAACTTCAACAAAAACAAAGATCGATACCTTAAATTGAGAAAAAAAAGATGAGTACCTATAATTGACATTGAGCCTAAGATGGGTACCTTTTTATGCGATTTGCCCTTTAATAAAAAAAGTGTAATTATATAACAATGACACAACCATCTCAAATTGTTTAAGCAGGTCTAGCGATTCAAAAAAAAATATTTTTACTTCTTTTTCACTTTCTTCATCTTCTGCCAAAAAACAAACAAAACAAAAATTTGAAAATAGGTTTGTCAACTCGATCAAAACACATTTAAACTCGGACCCATTTAGATACATGCTTTTAAAAGACTCGTCAAAGCCTAGACCTGTTTAGACCCAAGTCCATCTAAACCCGTAACCTGACCCAACCCAGCTTACTTGTTTTGTCATCTCCATTTTTACAGAGTATAATAACATTATCAGTTAAAATAATCATATGATTTTGGATATCATAAAGGACTATTTATAATTTAATGAAGTAAATGCAAAATCATTCATGCGGTTTGTAGTTTTGTGGCAATAATCATTCTAGCCGATATATTGGCAATAATTCATCCCTGAGTGGCCAAATGTCCGGCAAATAAAATAAATTTTTATTGGGGATTATTTTGCAAAAGTTTAACAAAAAAGTTTTGAATTTCATCCCTCTTGAGATGATTTTTGCCGAACGTTTAACCACTCAGGGTATGGTTAGTGCCAATAGTATCGGCTAGATGGATTAGTGCCACAAACTACAGACCACATGAATGATTTTTGCAGTTTACTCTATTTTAATTTGGTGTTACTTTTCGTACCAAACTTTACATATTATTGTACTACTTATAGTACCAGTTATACAAAACTAAAGAAATAGTGTATACCATTTTGCTAACTTTTCTTTTGAGTTTTGGTTATAAAACAAAAGAAATGCTAACAACGAGGGGCGGCTCAATCTTCTCGAAAGCATAAAACGAAGTCTTAAGACAACGTCTTTTTATCAAAGTTATTTGCCAAAAAATCGTCTATATAAAATATATTTTTCCACTTTTTTATGTGAAATTTTTAATTAGTTTCTCGAAATCAATATAGTATAATACTTCATTTTCAATTGATAAATCGGCCAATGTATATAATGTTTTGGTGACACTGACGTTATATATTTACAAGGTCCTACGAAATCTGAGGCTTTATAAAAAGGGAAAATTCCAAATTTAGCCCAAGACACAAAAAAAGTCCATTGTAGCTCTTTCAAAATGTTTTTTTAAAAATAGATCAGGGCAACTTAGCATCTAGGCAACTCTAAAAAGAATTTGACACGTGTCCATTAGGTTGCCCATATAATACAATCGGTTGCCCCAAAAAATGTGTACTTTAATATTAAAAAATGTCACGTGTCATTCTGCTCTAAGTTGTCAGATGCCAAGTTGCCCTGGTCTAGAAATGAAAAAACATTTTGAAAGAGACACAATGGGCTTTTTTGGAGGGTTTTGGGCTATAATTGAAATTTTCCCTTATAAAAATTGAATGCCTAAAACCATAGCTTTACTTGTCTTACCCTTGAGTCACCACGGCTAACAACACCTCTTAGTTTGTTGTTAACTACCAAAATTTTACAATATATGTTGATATTAAAACATAATCAAAGATATGCTTCACGTTTTTCGCCTAACATAACGGAATAGAAAGAGTGATTGTATTTGTATTTGAGATATTTTTGCAAATTTTTAGAGATTCCTATTTTTTTTAAAATTAAATATCTCACAAACAGTTAATCGTTACGCAAAACGAAACATACCATCGCAACGAGAATTAAATCATCTTTCTATAGAAGGGCACTTCTATATACTTTCGACGAACTTTTTTTTCAATGATTTTTTTTCAGTCACGTCTGAAAAAATCACATGTGATTTTACAAAATCACATGTGATTGTGATACAAATCACATGTGATTTTTTCAGACGTGACTGAAAAAAAATTCAGAATTTTTTTTTGTCGAAAGTATATAGAAGTTCCCCTATAGAAAGATAAAAAAATACTCATCGCGATGGTGTATTTTTTTTCATTACGTAAATTTAATTATACCATCGCGAAGAGAATTAAATATTTTTTTTAAATTTCCGCCCAGAAAAAATCACACGTGATTCGAAAAATCACATGTGATTTCTTACATTAAAAATCACACGTAAATTTGTAAATTCAACAGCTATTTAATGAATTTACGAATCACACGTGATTGAGTTTGATATTAAAAAAAAAACAAAAAAAATAGGCCTACATAATAACCTACAAAAGGCCTAATCCGTTCATAATTTGACAAGTGTCAAACACACATAATTAGGAGGGGGTGTGGGATGGGGAGTGTGGCTCTCTCCTCATATTGACCAATCAAATTCTCCAATTCAACCAATCATATATTGTAGGATCCTATTGTTTAGCTCGCACTACTTAGGTTTACAATCATTTTTCCACGAGATTTTATTTACTTTAAAAATCATAAGTGGATTTTGTGAAATCCCAAATGCAATTTTATGAAATAGCACGTGATTTTTAAAAAACAAACAAATCACAAGTGATTTTAAAAATCACGTGTAATTTTTTTTCCCGGAAATTTTAAACACTAAAAAAAGTTTGATCAAAAGTATATGAAATCGATTTTTTTAGTTATGTCTGAAAAAATCACATGTGATTTTATGAAATCGCATGTGATTGTGCTACAAATCACATGTGTTTTTTCAGACGTGACTGGAAAAAAAGAATTCGAAAAAAAATCTCGGATAAGATATAAAAGTGCCGCCTCTATAGAAAAGATGAATTAATTCTCGTCGCGATGTGTATTATTTTGTCGTTTGAACGATTTACCGTTTAGCAATAATTTTATTTTAAAAAAAAATTGGATAAGTGAAGTTTTTAATTGTTTTTTTATTTTGATAAAAAATAATGGCAGAAGGAGATGATATTGTCCACTCACCTCATATGGTTGATATTAAAACATAATTCAAAGGATAACTTCCGCATTTTTTCCGCCCTACATAACGGAATAGAAGAGTGATTGTATTTGTATTTGGATATTTTTGCAAATTTTAAGATTTTAAATTGATTTTTGTTCGAAACATTGATGTCTTTATAACAACCCAAGATTTTTCAGTCAAAATGCAAATCAATTCTATTTACTATTATCACAAATCTATACGGGGAATTTTTATTCGCTTTATTTACATTACTTGGCATTGTCAATAACTCAGTATGTCATGTAAACTTACATGAACTAGAAGTAGACGAGCTCACGCAAAACCTATCAATGGGTGAATTCTAATCTTCATATATTCAAGCAAACATCATAAGATATGTCAAGTCAATATCATCATATTCTTTTTTACAAAGTACATTATTCCTATAATGTATCATTCGTAACGTTATATCAATATGGCTTTAAAACCGTTTATCGATACCTCTAAACCCTAATTCCATGAAGGTTTAATATCTAAAGTGAATATACAAGCAGACTAAGCATATATACAAGTAATATAACATTTCATTTGAAATATAAAACCCTCCCTCCAATAGTATAATATTTCAAAGCACAATGTTCAAGTCATGTAAGCATAGACATCTAAAATATATGTTTTAACCTTTGTTTTCATTCCATTTCTTCACCAATTCACTTGTGTACAAGCTAATACACTCAATATACAATGTGTAAACCCTAATTATTCTATTCATAAACTTTCATACACATTTTTACTCTTAAAACCTTAATTCAAATCCTAAAACCCTAAAACCGGAGCTAGTTTTCTAACATGACCCTTTCTTTCTTCGTTTTTAATCCATTGTAAAACCTAATCCCAATACTCAAATAAGTTGTAATAACTTAATTTACAACATTCTCAATCATATATAATCATCATTTCATCATTTTACTTCAACTATATGCAAATTGAATCCAAGAAACCCTAATTGTGCCCTAATTGGAACTTTGGACCGTTTACCCCGTTTTCCTCCCATATTAAACCACGAACCACCTATCAATTCTTGTTATTAATCCTTAATACAATCCTTACAAACATTAATCCATCATTATTGATCAAATGTACACGAATTACAAGCTTGAAAACCCTAAATAAGCCCTAAATGACCCGCGACCCATAATCTTGCAAAATGACCCATTTTAGAACTTTCCATTGCAATCAAGCACCTCATGACTCACCCACATGCTCCATAGCAGCTTACCCACCTGCTATAACAAAAATCTTACATGTTCTTGGTACAAAAATTGGCCACATGGTCTCTTTTTCTTCCTTGTTTACACACGGCATCACAAGAGCAAGACAACACCTCAAAGCTAGTTTCTAGCTTATACAACTCATCTCATAGCCTCTCCTCATCACCCTCTAGCCCTTACACATGTCCCATATCAGATCATAAGCTTTAAAAAGGGGTGTTGTGGGTGAGGTGTGGTGGTGTGGGGGGGGTGTGTAGCTTGATATTGTTTATGTTATTTATCGTTATAGTAGGGGTGGTTTATAGTAGAGTAGGTGCCTTGGTCACCAAGACATTTCACCTATAAATAGGAACATAACACAACATTTTTCATCATCCCCCCCACTTCCTCCTCTATAACCCTTACATAGAAGCAATAATTTGCTCTAATAGATCCTAGAGGTCTTAAGAAGGCTCAAAGTTCATAAAAGGAGCAAAATAAACAAAGAAACGAAGCCCGAGAATTCGTTATTCAAGTGCATACGAAAGCTAAAAGGTCCCCGATTTCGACCCGATTTCTAAGTCTATAATAACTCAAACCCAGGTTTTGAATGTCTAATTCTGATCCTACAATCTTATAAAATTTTCATATGATCCTAAATATACTCTTTTAGGGGGTCTATAAAAGTTTCATAACTCAATTCATGCTCATTTTCCATTTTGATCCAAAACCGTACACCCGAAACCCTAATTTCATGTTTTTCTTTAATCTATAAGTTAAACTTGTAAAATTTTGTTATAATCCATCCTAATAAGCTTAACTAATGTTAAAATAACCACTTTATTGATTAATGAAGGAATTTGAACTTAAAACCCGCGCGTTTACGTTTTGAAACCCTAATTTGACCCGTTTTGCTTCCTAGCTTAACGAATCGTTATTTTAAACTTGCGTTGCGTTAAATCTTCATATTTTAGTTTATTATAACTTATAAATGTCTATTGAAATGTTAAAATAAGCTTGCATGGCAATTTGGACATGTTTTGTAATTATAATCCATGCAAGGGGTATATATCGTAACTTTCTGAAATTAATAACTAGAAGGGCTGAATATGTCATTTTATCAAAGTTATAACTATAGGGGTCTATTATGTCACTTTTCAAAGTGCAAGGTTTACTTGGTATATCTTTTAAAGTTGAAGGACCAAAGTCGTAAAAGTGCAAACTCCGAGGGTATATTTTGCCACTTTTCAAACTCAAGGGTCTAAAATGTAACATTTTGAAAAAGTATAAAAACACATTCAAAACATTACAAGACATAACTTTAATTAACGCTTCTCGTGCTTAACATTTCCAGATATTGATCAAAACGCTTAAAACCGATTATATCATATCACAATACTAGGGAGCTTCATATTAAGGGATTTCATCTTGGTATTACGTTCTGACTGAGTTGTTGGGTTTACGATTTAAAGTGCCCTAGCTCCTCAAACGTTTACTGAATGAATTCTGAATTATGATGGCCCGAACGGTGATACAATAATTCCAAACTCTTCAATCAAACTCATAACTCTTAAAACTAAAGTTCTAGAGTACAATCTTCCTAAGACTCAACATATTTACTCAGGTTGCGTGACGTGGCTGTTTACTATCATTTTGCTATATCAACATTCCCTGTTAAGATTGTGATAAGGTCGTCAGCTTTCATTTTGGAATATTTATTACATCTACCTATCAGGTGAGTTCATAGCCTCGCTTTTCAATCTTTTGAATGTTTTATAAACCCGCGAGGGGGATACATGCTTGTTACAAACTCTTTTACATACTCGTTTATCTTATAACAATGTGATTACTTTTCAAAGACTTAATGAATTCATAACCTCATATTTCAATCTTTTGAATACTTTATAAACTTGTGATACCTGATATAAACCATGAATGACAAGTGTTTATTCAAATGTAGGATATCTAGATATATTATGTCTAAGTAGCTTTCATTCCATTATTTCCATATCAATGAATTCATTAATTACTTTGCTTACAGTAGAACGTGAATATTGTGAAAAGATCTATTGGGGGCGACGGCTCCTGTTTGTATACCCATGCTCGGGGTAGTCAAACGCACTATATTTGTCCTAATAGGTAACCTTGGCAAGTTATCTTTTCCACGGGGACATTTGTTCCTAACCAATATCACTACGGTGATTTTCCTGTCAATGTATTGACGTCATGAGCTTAGATGCAATAAATAATGTTCCCCGTGATGATTGTCCCTGCAATACCAGTATTTCCACTATAACTTGTATCAAATATTACATTTTCAAACCTATGAATTTCACTACTCAACCTTTTGTGTTGACCCTGTTTTTATGCATGTTTTTAATCCCAGTAATTGAGCAACTTATAGCCATGGAGTGGCATTGACATGAATATGGAAGGGGTTGTGTGGGGGGGGGGTGGGGGGGGGGGGGGCTAAAACTTGTTTATCATCACGCTTTTATGTTTCTAGATTTTGGGACCTGCCTTTGTAAAACTCTGATTTGAAATGAATGATAACATATCTTTTGAATAAACGTCTCTTTTGGGTTGTTTTCTATGATTATGATTGTTGTATCCATGAAGTAATACCCCAGATTAGCTTCCGCTGCTATATGTAAAAATGGGGGTGTTTACCATATTGGTAACCGAAAGCGGCCGATGGTTTATAGAGAACAAGGTCAAAACCTTAACTATAACCACATTTCTTTTCTAGCCATCAAAGTCCTCCGTGCCACTACATTCCGGAACAAGTATGTAAATATACATATCTATTATACTATTACATAAATAACTTATGTTATTTACGACGGGGTTGTTAACAGAACGATGTCTTCTCCCAACCGCTCTACTTCCGATATTGAGGATGCTTTTTCCTCTATGAATATTCTTAACTATACTTCGGTCTCATCGGATTATTTCCCAGCTTCATCAGGAAGCAGTTCTTTTAACTCTTCGGAAAACTCTAAAGATAATATAATCCCACCAGTATTCTCATCTTTCTACAATAATCCTTGTTTGAAGGACGTACAAGCATTTTATGCTAAGGAATTACCTATTTCATCACCAGATCCTATTACTTCACCAGCTATTTTGACTTCTCATCTCTGGTAAATAACAACATCATTAATATATGATACCGATATTTCTTTGTTCCTGAAGAACTATTACCATCTAAGAAGTGGATCTGTTCCTCATCTTCTTCCTCAACCTGCGTTATCTTAATTCATTCGAATCAAACTTGTAATTTGGTATCACCATCCTTATTAGTTTATACTTCTAACCCACCTCAAGTATTTCAAATAGGAAAATGTTCAGATAAGATGTACTAAACAGTCATGAGAAACAAGTTGAAGATATCTTGAATTATTTAGATGAACTCCATCTTCACCGCATTGAGAGAATGGAAGAAGAACGTACTAATGGTAACGAACTAAAGACCGAACTTAAGAGAATCCGCACTCAGATTATCAGACTCATCAATTCGTAAACGCTGTGGTCGGTTTTAGGACCAAAAGATAGATTGTGCCTTTGCTCCATTACAGAATTTCCGATCTTAGAACAAATAATTAAGAAAAAATCCAAGCTCGTCGCCAACAAATCAGTAAGATCTTTAGGATGTCATCTACCGGATCAAAATCTCAAGCATTTAAACTTTTATCGAGCCACGGTATGTGTGGGTATAAATAAAAAAGCTTGTCAAATCTTACTATGTAACAGTAAAAGGCAAGTTTATTATAAAGGCAAATCTTGTTTCGTATCTATTGTTTCCAACTTATCGCTCTTCCATCATCATTTTCCACAATTGCAATCATTATCCCGTCTTCATGAATCATACCTAACCCCTAAGTTCTAAAATTCAAAAATAAGCATTCCACTTTAAGCATTTTAAAAGCATCAACATTTTCTTTAAAATAGTACCTTTCTAAACTAGTGATGTCATTCTTACTACTGTTTCTCTTATGTTGATAGAATGCCTCCCAAAAGGACGTCAACATCCGAAACACCAGCCATAACTTTGGATGCCATCCGACAACTGATTGCTGATTTTACTGCAGCCCTGGAAGCACAGACTGCTGCCATGGCAAGTGCTAGTAATCCCAACAGGAACACCAATCTTACTGGAACTCCTGTAGTGAAAACGAGAAACTACAAAGAGTTAATCAACTTTCAACCTTCTACATTAATGTACGGAAGGACAGTATGGGCCTTCTTCGCTGGTTTGAATGAACCGAATCAGTATTCTCTCGAAGCAGATGTGCTAGAAAATAAAGTAACATTTGCTACAGGTACTATTAACTGGTGAAGAGCCTATTGTCCTGGTGGAATGCATATGCCCAGCCTATGGGAATAGAGCAAGCTAATCAAATCACCTGGACTGAGTTAAAAAGGCTTCTGACGAACAAGTATTGTCCTCGAACTGAGATCAAGAAAATGGAAGATGAATTTTATGGTCTGACTGTAAATGGAAGTGATCTCAAGACTTATATTAGAAGATTTCCAGGAAATTAAGCCCGTTTTATGGCCAAAATTGTACCAAACACCGAGAAACTTATGGAAGCTTTCATCGGGGGACTGCCGCAAAGCATTGAAGGAAACGTTACTGCTTCAAAACCTCAGACTCTGGAAGAAGCCACCAACATAGCTCACAGGCTAATGGACCAAATAATAAAGCGTAATTCTGTGCAAGAAACCAATGATCACAAACGAAAGTTTGATGATAGAAGGAACACCACCAACAACAACAACTATTCCAATAATCGTGACAAAGACAACTACCCCAATGATCGCAACAACAATAACCACTCCAACAATCACATTAACAAAAATAACTACCCAGATAACCGTAACAATAATAACCAAGAAAAAACGAAAAAGAACATAAAAAAAATAGAAAAGGTATAATATAAATGGCGAATAAGGGGTCACCCCCTGGACCTCGCACGCCCCCCAGCCAAGCCGCAAACCAATGAAACACCATCATCAGCAAAAATGGAAGACAGGAAATCTTCAAGGCTAAATGAAACCGTATATAAAATGGACCCCGATCCCTTTGTAGGAAGTGTACTTCTGCATCCACCACAGGACCATGCCAAACTGTCAGTGTCAGAATTGCACAAGTAGGCCATCAGACTAGAAACTGTAGGAACTAAGAACTTTTGTTTCCAAACATCACTCTATCTCTCAACCAAATCTCGAGACATGTAACATAAGTATCAACTCTTTTTCATATGTAAAGTTCGTATGTAAAGTTATCCATGAAATAATAAAGTGATAATTCCGTTACATCTTGTTATCTGATGATATCAAAACTCGACATCGTTTGTCAAATTCTACTAATTCTATTAAAAAAAATTTTATGTTCAAACTCTAAATACTCTCCTCATACCTTTGCAACATAAATTTTCATCCTCAATTATATGGGCGTCAGTACAATCAACATCTCAATATTATCTAATCATTCATGATCATATCATTTTCTACACCTTACCGTTTCCATATCATGTTTTTATGCTTAGGTAAGACGATTTATGATCATCTTATTGAAATGAATTAGGACACTTCTTCATTTGAATAAGGAAATTATAAATCTCTGAACTATGAATTTATAAATTCTCAGTTACAAGGAGTTGAACGCTTCTTTTTGTTGTGAGTGACCTAATTATAAAATTAAGTTAGGCTTAAGGTATATAACATAACGCACAAAACAAGTTTCTTTCAATCCGTTTGTACAAACAATCCCTTAATCATTATCATTATTACCTTCATTTTCATTATTACCTTCATCATCTGTTCATTTCAAAATCTGTATCTCACATGATTAGCAACTCTCTTACAAATTCATAATCATTCCTTGACATCACTCATTTCATGATCTTCGTATTCTAAAATTTTCTGTTATATTCTGCAACGTAATAACAAGGAAACACACAAGAATCTATGCAATGTCAAATGATTTCAATACCACTAGGTATGAAAATTTTGACAAAGACTTGTGATAGCATTCTTATTCGATGTTGACTTTGTTAGCAACTCACATAACACACACAAGGATGGGAGGTGAGGGGGGGTGGGGGCCTTACGATCTGAGTGGCGCAATGTATTCCATCCACCCAGATTCTATCAGAATCTAGAGAAATTATATTAGCTGTCATCAAGAGGTGTAGTCTTGGAAATAAGTAGACGTGTGAAAGGAAGTAATTATAATTATGGTGTACAACATAATTATAAATGCATCACACACGTGGACTTGTGACCTTGATTAGCCTAACATAAAAATCAAATTCATGCCCAGTACCCATATCTATTCCTAAACAATACCACTATAACTTTCAATTAAATCTCGAGACGAGATTTCTGTAAGGGGTGGAGACTATAAACAACCACAAGAATATTCATCAAATTCCATAATCATCTATTTTACACTATGATCACAATCTACGTGGATTTTTTTTTTTCGCTTTATTAACATACTTGCATTGTCAATACAGCAGTATGTCATGTGAACTTACATAACTAAAGTAGACGAGCTCACGCAACCTATCTATGACCATTCTATCTTTATATATGTCAAGCAAACATCATAACATGTCAAGTCAATATCATCATATCCTTATTACAAAGTACATTATTCCTATAATGTACCATTCGCAACGTTATATCAAAACGGGCTTAAAACCGTTATCGTATACCTCTAAACCCTAATTCCATGAGGTTTAATATCTAAATGAATATACAAGCTACTAAGAATATATACTAAGTAATCAAACATCTCATTTGAAATATAAACTCCCTCCAAGTCAAGTATAAGTTTTCAAAGCACAATGTACAAGTCATTAAGCATGACATCTAAAATAGCCGTTTTACCTCCGTTTTCATTCTAATTTCTTCACCATCACTTGTGTACAAGCTACTACACTCAATATACAATGTGTAAACCCTAATTATTCTATTCATAAACTTTCATACACATTTTTACTCTTAAAACCCTAATTCAAAATCCTAAACCCTAAAACCGAGCTAGTTTCTAAACCATGACCCGTTTCTTCGTTTTTATCCATTGTAAACCTAAACCAATACTCAAATAAGTTGTAATAACTTAATTTACAACATTCTCAATCATATACAATCATCATTTCATCATTTTACTTCAACTATATGCAAATTGAATCCAAGAAACCCTAATTGTGCCCTAATTGGAACTTTGGACCCGTTTACTCATTTTCGCCCATTTTAAACCCGAACCACCTATCAATTCTTGTTATTAATCCTTAATACAATCCTTAAAAACATTAATCCATCATTATTGATCAAATGTACACGAATTACAAGCTTGAAAACCCTAAATAAGCCCTAAATGACCCGCGACCCATAATCTTGCAAAATGACCCATTTTAGAACTTTCCATTGCAATCAAGCACCTCATGACTCACCCACATGCTCCATAGCAGCTTACCCACCTGCTATAACAAAAATCTTACATGTTCTTGGTACAAAAATTGGCCACATGGTCTCTTTTTCTTCCTTGTTTACACACGGCATCACAAGAGCAAGACAACACCTCAAAGCTAGTTTCTAGCTTATACAACTCATCTCATAGCCTCTCCTCATCACCCTCTAGCCCTTACACATGTCCTAACTCAGATCATAAGCTTACCTTGGTCACCAAGATCATTTCACCTATAAATAGGAACCATAACACTTCATTTTTCTTCATCCCCCACTTCCTCCTCATACTCTTAAATAGAAGCCAACCTTAGCTCTAAATGACTCCCTAAGAGGTCTTAATAAGGCTCAAGTTCAGAAAGGAAGCAAAAGAAACCAAGAAACGAAGCCCGGGAGTCGTTATTCTAGGCATACGAAGCTAAAAGTCCCGATTTCGACCCGTTTCTAAGCTATAAGCTCAAACCCAGGTTCTGAATGTTCTACTTCTGCTCCTACACTCTTATAATGTTCATATGATCCTAAATATACTCTTGTTAAAGTTTCATAACTCAATTCATGCTCATTTTCCATTTTGATCCAAAACCGTACACCCGAAACCCTAATTTCATGTTTTTCTTTAATCTATAAGTTAAACTTGTAAACTTTTGTTATAATCCATCCTAATAAGCTTAACTAATGTTAAAATAACCACTTTATTGATTAATGAAGGAATTTGAACTTAAAACCCGCGCGTTTACGTTTTGAAACCCTAATTTGACCCGTTTTGCTTCCTAGCTTAACGAATCGTTATTTTAAACTTGCGTTGCGTTAAATCTTCATATTTTAGTTTATTATAACTTATAAATGTCTATTGAAATGTTAAAATAAGAAGCTGCATGCAATTTGAACATGTTTTTGTAAATTATAATCCATGCAAGGGTAAATATTGTAACTCTTTCTGAAATTAATAACTAGAAGGGCTGAATATGTCATTTTATCAAAGTTATAACTATAGGGGTCTATTATGTCACTTTTCCAAACGCGCAAAGGTTTACTTGGTTATATCTTGTTAAAGTTAAGGACCAAGAGTCCGTAAAATGCAAACTCAGAGGGTAATTTTGCCACTTTTTAAATTCAAGGGTCTAAAATTGTAACATTATGAAAAGTATAAAAACACAATCTAAACATTACAAGACATAACTTTAATTAACGCTTCCCATTCTTAACATTTCCAGATATTGATCAAAACGCTTAAAAGCGATTATATCATATCACAATACTAGGGAGCTTCATATTAAGGAGTTTCATCTTGGTATTACGTTCTGACTGAGCTGTTAGGTTTACGATTTAAAGTGCCCTAGCTCCTCAAACGTTTACTTGAATGAATTTCAGAATATGATGGCCCGAACGTAGTGATACAATAATTCCAAACTCTTCAATCCAAACTCATAACTCTTAAAAACCTAAAGTTCTAGAGTACAATCTTCCTAAGGAACCCACAACAAAATTTATTCATACAGATTGCGTGGACGTGGCAAGTTCATATTATCATTTTTCTATATCAACATTCCCTGTTAAGATTGTGATAAGGTCGTCAGCTTTCATTTTGGAATATTTATTACATCTACCTATCTGGTGAGTTCATAGCCTCACTTTTCAATCTTTTAAAAAGTTTATATAAAAACCCGGCGAGGGGGATTACATGCTTGTTACAAACTCTTTTACAATACTCGTTTATATTTATAACAATGAGAATACTTTTCAAAGACTTAAGTGAATTCATAACTCCATATTTCAATCTTTTGAAGTACTTATAAAAACCTGTGAATACCTGATATAAACCAAAATGCAAGTGGGGGGTTTTTCCTAAATGTATGCTATTCCAGATATATTATTTCCTAAGTACTTCCAGTGCCAAATTACCATATCATGAATCAAGATTTTAGACTCGCATTGCGAGTGAACGCGAATATTGTGAATAGATCTATTGGGGGTGACAGCTCCCATTTGTATACCCATGCTTGGGGTAGCCAAACGCACTATATTTGTCTTAATAGGTAACCTTGGCAAGTTATCTTTTTTCCACGGGACAATACTGTCCCTAACCAATATCACTAACGGTGATTTCCCCTGATAATGTATTGATGACATGAGCTTAGATGCAATAAATTAATTTCAGCCTATGATGATTGTCCCTTGCAATACCAGTAATTATCCCCACTATAACTTTGTATTCAACTATTACATTTCAAACATATATGAATTTCACTCAACCTATGTTGTTACCCTATTTTTATGCATGTTTATCGCCAGGTAATTGAGCAACTTATAGCATGGAGTGGCATGGACACGAAGATGGCTAAAACTTGTTATCATTTACATTTTATGTTTCTAGATTTTGGGACCTGCCTTTGTAAAACTCTGATTTGAAATGAATGATAGCATATCTTTTGAATAAACGTCTCTTTTGGGTCGTTTTCTATGATTATGATTGTTGTATCCATGAAGTAATACCCCAGATTAGCTTCCGCTGCTATATTGTAAAAATGGGGGTGTTACAGTCTTAAACATAGATTTTGGTAATTAGTTAAAGAAACGACCTCGGATGGACTCCATACGTTGAAGGACTTTCATTGGCACCTTGAAGATTGACATATGATAAATTGGCATGGTCCCTGATGCCGCCTTTTTTTTGAACGGCAAATTTATTGAAAACCACTAGCAAGAAGCTAGAACATTACAAAAAAAGTAAATAAGGGTGTTGAAGCCAACTAGCCCATGAGAAAGTACTTTTACGTCTAGCACTACACCAAGTAAAAGAGCACGTAACAATATCATCAAAAAGAACTTCTTTCCGGGGTTTATTTGACGCGAACAGCAGAAGGTTTCTAAAATTCCAAATACTCCACCAAGCAGTGTAAAAAACTCCTTCTAAAACTCCTTTAGAACTAGAGGACATCCGCAACGATTTGAACCAATTCAGCCATGAAGCATAGGAATCGAGAGGGGTCCAAGTCAAGTTCCACCATCTGCAAACTAAACGAGACACGCCTATCGCCAAATCACAAGAGAACAAAGTATGTCCCAGGTCTTCTTGAACAATATTACAAGATGGACAAGATAACGAGGGCACAGGCACACCCCTGCTAACCAAGTTGAACCGAGTGGGAAGACGATCAAGAGACACCTTCCACGCAAAAATGTTAACCTTAATCGGGATCGACTTAACCCACCTCGTGGGAGAAACATCTTTCGGAAGGAAAGTTTCATCAATCAGGTTGCGAACATCTTTAACTCGAAAATCACCATCTCCATTCAAATCCCAAAAGTATCTATCTTCATTGCTTGATAAAATCACCGATCCAAGGATACTCATAATATCAGAAAGCTGTGTAGATTCAATTCCTCCTCTAATGACACGATGAAAAGAAGAAGTGAAAGAATCACTCATCTTGGACGTCACGGAGCACTCTTTATTAACATCCAAAGCATATAAGCGCGGAAACTTGTCGCAAAGACGACAATCACCAATCCATAAATCTTTCCAAAAACTTGTGCTCTTGCCATTACCAATTCTAATTTTACAATGAGAAATTAAGTCAATACCTTGAGCCTCAAGCACATCAACTTCCTTAATGATAGTGCTCCAATTCGAAGGGTGGGCATGTGTGTGAAGAACAAATTATATGATTAGATTTTACAATCTTTAAAAAACAATTCAAAATACTTTGTTAAATTGTCATACGACAAAATGTGATACGTATCAGTTTTTTGGACGCTACAACTAACAAAAATTACATATTGAAACGCCTTTTAAATTTGGAAAATACTACATCCACAAAAATTTTAAAAACAAATTTCCACAAAATGACTTGTCACCAATCAAATGAATCTTTATCAATTCTCTCTCTACTTTTTACATTCATAACTCCCAATGGATGCATGACAAATCATTTTGTGAGAAAATGTTTTGTAAACATTTTGTGGATGTAGAACACCTCTTTAAATTTTAATATGTCGTGAGACATTTTTAGTTCATATAAGAAAACAGGAATTTATTGCAAGTCCATTCCTTCTTTATGGCTTAATATTTTATCATTACGAAGCTTTTTTTGCAATCTAGAAGTTAAGTACATTTCATGTGTATTGATTTCTTAGCAAATATTTAGGTTTAAGTAAATAAGGATGGATGTCTCATTAAAACCAATGTTTTGAAACCCGGTTCGACAACCGGTTGAACCGGTTCCGGTCGAAAAAACGGGTCAAATTAAACCGGGTTTCATATTTTCGAAACCCTGTTTGACCGCCGGTTTAAGCTGACCCTGGACCAAACCCGATCTCGAGACCGACGGTTTGACCCTTCCCGGGTATTGGATTTTACATGTTTTATTATAAATAAATTAAGTTTAATATGATATAAAATTGCAACGTAATTTTATTTGTTACATGAAGTATTTTGTAGTAAAATGATCCTCTAAAGTTATGGTCAAACATGATTGATCATGTTAAGTTTATTGTGAGTGAAAATAAATAAGTGGGCTCATGATTTTTATTAAAAGAAAAAGTTTTATGCAATTAACTTATTTGTGATTGGTGAACATGATGTATCATGTTTGACTCAACTTTAGAGGATTTTAATCCCTCGTTAAAACTCATATTTTTTGCTTAAGAAAGAAGGTATCAATGTCTGATTGCAAAGAGACAACCCCTACATTAGGCTAGTTAATGCTATACCGTTATAAAATCTTATTAAAGGTCCTATTGTAATGAAAGTCAACATAGCATTTTGATGTTTCATTTGTCAACTATTGTTAAAGATATTCTCGATGCATTCCAACAAACGATTACACCAAAAACCAACCCAAAAATAGGTACGAGCTAAGCGTCTGTTACTTAACTGCAGCCAATATCAAGCGATAACTACAAGTGTGTTTGTGAGTGTAATAGCATAAGATACAAGGCAAGTTATAGTGCGATTTTACAAAAAAAAAAGTTTCATCATATTTTTTTATAAGACCTGAGGGTGCAGTAACGTACACCTCATGCGTTTGTTCGGCGTGGCCTCGCGTTGGTTCGAGCTCGTTGGTTAACCAACGAGCACTGATTGCATTTCCTTTTTTTATTCAAATTTTGAGTCTAACGACTAGTTTTGAGTAAAAAAGAAATATTTTTTAACCGTTGCATTCCAACCGGTAACTTTTTCATTTTTTTCTTCCCCACTTTACTTATGTATACTCCTTTATCTCACATTTTTTAACACAAACAAACCAAATACTTCACATTCAAATCATATGGTAAAAAAAGGGCAAATTGCATAAAAGTGTACCATACTTTAAGTCAATTTAAATTTAATGTACTCAATTTTTTTCTTTTTAGTTTAATGTATCAAACTTATTTTTTAAGCAATTTAAGAATTTTTTGACTTTTTAAAAGATGTTATCGGTCATTTTTTCCAGCCGAAATGATTAAATAAAGTGATGTATTGTTATAATTGAACTTTTAAAATTCATTTCGACTCAAATTATAACCTGTAATCGCTACATCTTCAAAAAGTATGAAAAAACCTTAAGTTGCTCAAAAAATAAGTTTGATACATTAAATTGAGAAAAAAAAAGTTGAGTACATTAAATTCAAATTGACCTAAAGTATAGTACACTTTTATGCAATTTGCCCTAAAAAATGTCTCAACCTCCACATAGAAATGATATTTGATTCATTCATACCCCGAGATCCCTCAATACCTAAACTCATCATTGTCTTCAAATCCGTCAACACCTTCATCTCAACACTCAATCTTGTCCTCACAATATCCTTCGTTTGGTACCTCAATAAAACTTTATAGAATGTTGGACACAAGATCAATGAAAACAACTAATTCAACAACGATTTCAACATATTTCAACAAAACCCACGACAATATTATCAAAACCCACCACCGTCACAACAACAAAACCCAACCGATCCACCACCGGTAGACTCGCCAAAAAGACCCTCAAGAAAAGACCCTCAAAAGTAGCTCGAGAATCGTCATCCGACCCCCAAGACAAAAAATTTCAACGTTGGACGAGCCAAGAGGAGGAACTACTAACTACGTGTTACGTTGCCGATTCCGAGGAATCAAATAACATAAGAGCCCAAAGATGGATTGTTTTTGGGGCAAGATGTCATTCGACATACAACCCTTCGTCTCTAATCCAACTTAACAAAAATAAGCTCACTTAGAAGTGGGCGAACGTTAATATAAATTTGACAAAGTTTAATGCGATACAACAAACTCGCACATAATAACGTTTGTGATAAAAGAGGTGAAAATGAATATATGTGAATGATTTGAGGCCACTATAAAAAGACCGAACAAAAAAATAATATTGAAGGATGAGCAAAAGGAAGATCATTTAGTCCATATTCGTCGTGGGAGATATTGCGCGCTTGCCCCAATTGGGATGCGCCGAATCCGGTTCTGATTCTGACGGTTAAAGTTGAGGGAACGTCGGGAGTAAACGCCGAGCCATTCGGTGAAGACAAGAGACCACGTCCCACGGGAGCACGTGTGGCAAAAAAGACGAAATCCGAGAGCTCATCGGGTACCGCGAGGAGTCAAATGTCGGTGTTTGCAAAAACAATGTCCGACGCAAACGGGAATCGGCTCAAGTGAAAGACCCGGTCGTGATAAAGTTTGAAGAATTGCGATTTCAGGCAACAAAAACTGATGGGCTGTCAAGAGAAGATCTCAAAATCATCGAGATGCAAAAAGAACAAATCCGGGCAAAATATAGATGTCACTAGTCATCGACGTAGTTTTTATTATCGTATTTCTTTATTTTAATTTATCCGCAATTTCCATTCGTATTCCATTTAATATTGTGTATGTTTTTTTTTGTTATTGTAATTTGTACATTGTATTTATTAATAATGAAATATAGTTTGTTTGAAAAAAAATTTTCCATTCTTCGCAAATTTAAAATCCCTAATAAAAGGATCCGCGAATGCTTAGCCTAATAAACTTTCGTTTATTAAATGGTTAAGGGATAAAGCTAGGGCTCAACACGCCCGATCGAGTCAAAATTTATTCTCATTCTACCCATTGGGAAAGTCAAAACTGTGACAAAACACTTATTTTATTTTTTGAATTTTTTAATTTTTTTTTTGAAATTTTAGTGGTAAAAACTGGATTACGTGATAACAACGGCTGCAGGCAAAATTAAATCGAAGATTCCCCCCCATACTAGAACTAAACATCGTCCTCAATGTTTTAAAGGGGTACCTACGTAAATCTAAGGCCGTTTATTAAGTGTGCCAAAAGATAAAACGTTAGTCGATTAGATTTGGATACTGGATTCCCAAAATGAAGCTGAGGATGTGAAACTCTTGTGGAATACTGCAAGCACGAGAGTCTTCACAATCCGGGAAATCCTGGACATACAATACAAAGCACACAAAACATGGACAATCATTTGTTTTTCGTCCTTTTCTTAGTTATCCGTTCCTGCACAATACAATTAGCAAAACAAGCATATATTTGGCATTTTAAGGTTTTTAAAGGTAAAAGGTATGTGTAATTAAGCACATACCAAGGGCATTCGTCATATGAGTTGTATTCTCACAGCAAATAAAGTACTCATCCTCATTCAACTTTAGGCGTAAGGGTTCCTTGAACTTATCCCAAATCTCACTTTCCGCAAATCCTTTTAATATAAATTCAAACATTATCTTTTCATCACCTTCATATCCCTTCATTGTTTCAAATTTCCTTTTCAACTTCTTTGAGCTTTCCCCCATCTCTCCTTTATTCACGGACCCTTCCGAATTAGACATTTTCTTATAATTGATGTTGCATACTTAGAGATAGAAGAGTGTGTAATATGTATAATTTTGTTTTAAAAACCTTTGATTTTATGCTTTGAAAAACCTTTGTTTAAAAGAAGACTTTATAATAATCATTGAAAAGAAGTTTTTGAGGATTACTTACTTGTTGAAAGCTCTTGATTTCTTCCTTCCCGTTCTTAATGTTTTGGTGTTTTTCATAAAATGAGAGGTAGAAAGTACTATATAGGATTTTTTAAAAGAAGATGATTTGTTTGTTTAGTGGTTAATAACCAAAGATTTGCATGGATATCCAAGTTTAAGTACAAAGTACCATTTTGAGTATATGTGCAAGATTAGTTAATTATTTAAAGTACACTTGATGTGGAGGTTGTGAAGACTTCACTGGAAGCTTTACAATCTCCTAGGCAAAGTACCTAACTGTTGTAGTGTAGTAAGGCAAGACTCGGGGGTTGTTATCGTTCTCTAGGGGAATAGGTTGGGAAGGCTCGAACACGGTCTAACAGAATTCTAAAGGGTTGAGAGAAGATTCTTTTTGCATTTTTATAATTTTAAGAAAGCAGGTAAATATCATGGTTTTGAGAGGTTGGTTTGTTTTAGCTAATTAAACTAAATATAATCTAAACTACTGGTGATAACTTTATGATAAAAAGATGTATTTACCTAATCATGCACTACTCCTCAGATTGCTTCTCCTAGATCTGTTGCTTTGTCACACTTGTGATGATTTGTGTAAGTATTTCCTAAGTCATAAACGAATTACACGAACCCGCCGTCTATTTAATATTCCGTTAAGGCAACGCACAAGTAAAGTAGTATGAAGACTATTACAAGGCCCCTAAGAGTATATTAAATGCATGTGAAATATCAAGAGGGATCAACCATATTAGGGGTAAGGTAGTATGAAGACTGTTACCGATGACATCATTTCTATACACTCGCGTTTCCCTAGACGTCTATGCCAATTTAATATCTTATGGCTAGTTTTCTAGAGCCTAACGCGCACATCCATCAACAAGAAGCAACATTAAAAGGATATACAACCTAAGTTTCATGCAATCATAAGTAAATACAAAGGAGGGTTTAGCCTAGCATGTTATAAAGAAAGCAAGAGCATAAATCAATACAGCACATAAACATATTGAATGATTAATGATAAACAATCTTACTTGATTAAAACGTGAATTAAAGGTAGTTACAATAGGGTTTTGAGGCCCTAAAAACGACCTAAAAAGCTGCTAGAATGACTAGGGTTCGTCTCCCAAAAGTTATACAAAGTTATACACTTAAAACCCTAAAATCGGTTTTGTATATATAGTGAAAATGACGCGATGGCGTCGCTTTGAAGTCTTGACGCCGTCGCCACGTGGATGATTCTAGATCCTCTTTAATTCAGCCACGTCCTGACGCCGTCACTGGATCTCTGACGCCATCACGATGAAGATCATGTCGCCATCGCTTTATGACGACGACGCCGTCTCCGCACGATGTATGCACAATTCTTCATGATTCTTGGTGTAGAGTCGTAATCTTTTCCGTTTCTTCTCCAAATGAGCCCAAGTCACGTGTATTTCCTCCAAATGTCATCCAAGTGCTAAAAACCTGAAAACAAACGATTAAGCACATAATCTGGGCATTATTCATGAGATTTAGAGGGTTAAAATGGCCCGAGAAAAAAGTGTAAAAATGACACCTTTATCAAATACCCCTACACTTGGGATTTGCTGTCCTAAAGTAAAAAGGCTTTTCTACCTAACAAAAAGCAATATTGGAGGCATTTTAACTACTCTTTACAATCATTTGACAATACCAATCCTTCTAGACCTCATAATTAAATATAGGCACGAAAGTAATACTACACTCCACATAAAAGTGTTTGGGGATCTCATTCTTATCTTTTCTCTCGGGTGTAATATAAATTATAACAACTATGAGAAACGGAAATCAACACTCATTACATGTCATAGCATATAAATTACCATAGGCTTGGTAAAGGATCAAAAACCGCTCCATCGCTTAGGCACAAAGACTAGTCAATACTGTCCAAAGAGGCTTTTTTTTAAAGGGTGTGGGGTGTAGTGTAAAGATAACATTAATGGAAACGAAATACGGATAGGGATAAATTTGGGTGGCTTTTGGGGAATTGGGGGTGAAAGGGATTAGCTAATTATTTATACGAATACACGCTGATTTAGTTGCTAAGCCAAGACTCGGACAAAGATATACAAACTCTACATAACTTTACATCAATCTCTTTCTTTTTCTTTTCTTGACTCTATGATAAACATAAACATAAGCAAATGGCATCCCGTATAATTTTTTTATCACTTTTTATACACATTTTTTTCGTACACTTTTGCCCTGCCAATCATCATTTTGAATGACATGTTCTTCAATAACGTCATCATCTACCAAAGGTGATGTCCTATGTTTGGGTAGGCTTTCATCAAATGTGACATTAATAGATTCTTCAATTTTCAAAGTTTCTTTATTAAGTACTATGTATGCCTTTGATGTTTGTGAGTATCCTAAGAAAATGCCATTGTAGGAGATTGAGTCTTTTGAAGTAAAGTTTTCTAATGATTGGGATATAATGCATTTGCATCAAAAAAACTTTATAGTATTCTAGGGAAGGCTTCCTACCTCTAACTATTTCATATGGTGTCTTATTAATAGTCTTTCTATTCAAAACCCTATTAAGTATGTATGCGGCAGTTTTTACGGCATGACATCAAAATCATTGTGGGATGAATTGTTCATTTAACATTGTGCGACTCATTTCTTGAAACGTTTGGTTCTTCCTTTCAACAACCCCATTAGATTGAGGAGTGCGAGGTGCCAAAAATTTATGAGAGATTCCATGTTTGTCACAGAAGACTCCAAATTGAACTTCATTATCAAATTCTCTACCATGATCTGTTCGGATTTAGACAATCGAACAGCCAAGTAGTTTTATACTCTTACACAATACCTTGAATTTATCAAAAGCTTCATTTTTTGTTTTAAGAAATAGTGTCCATGTATATCTTGAGTAATCGTCTACTATTACCAAATTATAAAAATTACCCCCATAGCTTTGAATAGATAAAGGACCAAATAAATCCATATGCAAAAGTTCTAGTACCCTAGTGGTTAAAATCATGTTTATAAGCTTATGACTAGCATGGACTTGTTTCCCTATTTTACATGCATCACAGAAATGATTATCGAGTTTTTCTTTTGGTAGTTTTCTTACTAGTTCCTTTGAAGCTATGGTTTGAATTAAACGCATATTAGCATGTCCTAGTCTCCTATGCCAAAGGGTTGAGGTATCTACTATGGATGCAAGACAAAATTCATGTTTAAAAGTAGGAAGGATGTTACCTGGATTGAAGACCACGCTTTTAGGTATGATATGCTCATCATGATTTAAGGAGTATGAGTAGAGTAGTCTTCTATTAACACCGGTGTGATTGGTGCAACCACTATCCACAATTCGATGATCCGTTTGAAAATCACGCTTATGCCATACCTAAATTAACAATGTAACTCAAGGTTTTGGTACCCATTTTCTCTTGGGTCCGTTGTGGTTAGCAAACAAAGTGCCCAAGACAAACATCCTTGGGTCTTGAAGTAAAGCACCTAGTTTATGTAGGTCGTACCTCGAGAACGCGGACCAAAAATTATTTTTCAAATCTTGGAGGTTTTAAAAGTTTGGACCAACGCTTCGAGGTCTCTTTAGCCTTTGATTTGGGTAGGAGTTTTCTCTCCTTTGGAAAGTACTATGATATGAAGACCTTTGGGTGTTATAAAAATCTCTTATTTTCGAAGATTGGTTGTTTTGAAAAGAAGGTCTTTGATTATATGAGTTTGAAGGTCTCATATTTGGTGTGGGTGAGATATTTCTAGGGTCAACTCGAGGTCGTGTGTATCCAAGTCCATTGTGTGAGCCCGAGTGATATCCTTGATGT
>BQNB010099723.1:0-24863 GCA_026074375.1 Tanacetum coccineum | reverse complement strand
TATATATCTTGTGCTGTTGATCTTGAAGTAACACGCCCCGGACCCTTATTCCGCTGTGACCCAATTTGGGGGTGTTACAGTAAAAATTCGGATTTGGGACAGAATGTTTATGCTTGTTTGTTAAGTCCATTTTTGATCTTTTCTTTATACTTTACCACTTTTGTATTTTACCACAAGTCTCATATATCTTGTATATTATATATCATCCTTATATTATCACTTACTTGTCCATAATAGTCCTTATGTGTCCAAGTTACCAAGGTTAACTAATCCATGATAATACTTAAAATTATAACTTTACTTAAGAAATCTCTAATTTACTAGTTTTGTCATTAATCATTTTTATACATAACCAATTGGGTACAAGTGTATTTCTTTCCATATGACCTTATTTTAGTGTTCTATTAACATGATTAAAAGTCCATAATCAATATTAACATGTCTTATGTATTTCTTTAAGTTGAAACATATTATGAAGTTATGAAAACCCTAATTAATCCATAATCATGTTTACACCAAAACCATATGATACAACATTTTCTCATCCTTTTTAACATGATGTAAGTAATCACACAATATATATATAAGTGTGTAAAATGATCATTTCAAATATAAACTTCATTTTCATGAATAAAACCTAAATGGTGATTTAAGCTAAATAGAAATATCATATGCATAATAATGAAAGTTATAGCAACATAAAGAGTTTAAATGGACCTTATGAAGAATGATTATGATGATGTATAAGTACTAAACCCTTGTTTAGCCACAAAAACCAAGCTTGCACTTAAGAAACCCTAGCTTTCTTTAACTTGAGAAATACTTGGAAATGGTGATTCAATGCTTGCAAATGCCTTAGTATATCTTAGAATAGGTGTATATAGAAGTGTATGGATTGTAGAAAAATTTGTATGGGTTTGGTTGGGAGGTGGATGTATGCCGTAGCATATATGGGCAAAAAGGAGAGGTTTTTGGTTTGATTTGTCTAAGTGTTGGTGATGTATGTATCTCTTTATGCAAAGTATAAGTAATAAACTAGCAAGACTAGTCAAGGAGACATAGAATGGCTCAAGGCATGGCTCATGGTCAAGGTATGGTAGGCATGGTCTTGCCATAATGAGGTATGGTGTGATTTGACCAAAGGTGTAAGACTTATCTCATTTTTCATGTATATCTTTGTATAAGATGCAAGATTTTCGGCAAAACAAAGATATACATGATATATTTATGTAATTTTTGTGTATTGGGTATAAAAGTGGGTATTTGTTGAAGCGTAGAAAAGTTTTTGTGGTTCCGGGAGTGCCTAAACGCAATTTATCGCGAAACGTATACACTTTACGTATCCGATAAAAATAAAATGAACAAAGTTAATAATTATCCTTAAAATAATTATATAACCCTTGCTTGATGTAAACATTTAATTGTTTGATACCCGTTTACATTGAACGCTAATTTTTAGCTTACGCGATTTAAACTTAATTCATGAAATTACAAGCAAACGCGTACAATACTAAAAATAAATAGCATAGTTATCGACGTCGTCAATGACTTAAAAACACAGGGTGTTATACGTATTCTGTGCAAGCCCCATCTGGGGGTGTGACAGATTGGTATCAGAGCCAGGTTATAAAGAACTAGGTAGAATATCTAGGTAGGATACCTAGGTCTGGTCTATAACCAGTATGTGATCCTTACGTGCTTTTATGTGTGCCTTATACGTGTTTTGCTATGGCATATACCTGAGAACCATTTTTCCTTTAGCATGTTATGATATAGGTTTACCTCTGTCCTGCGTTTATTTTTCTTTGCGCTTATCTTTTCTCTGCGGTCATCTTTTCTTTGCGGTACGTATGCCTTACGTATATTTCCCCGATTACATATATGGAAGTTGTCTACATATATATCTAAACTTTTCTAAGACATTGTGAGTTGCACAATGGTCTCACCAATTTTTCTCTTCTCAACCTTATACAATATCGTTTTACGTGAAACCCATCAGAGTTTTGGTTTACATGGAATTATGTGTGAATCTAAGTATTACAAATCTTGTATGGGCAGGAATTGTAATAGGAGGATTGATATGATAATTGTTATGTCAACTCGTTCATAAAAACCTTTATCTTATTTACTTTCACCGTATACTCGCCATCCATTTTGAACTCTATGTCGATCTCCCTTGATTTTTTTTACTCCCCGTCTCTGAAGACGAGTTTTAAACACTCGTGCCATACTTATTAGAGCACCGGCATCATCATGTCATCCACACCTTGAAAATTATGTGAGTACGCATATTGTATCAGAAATTATTAAGTAAGCTGATTTATAATCTCTTTATTTGAAAGGATTGGGACGCCTCTTCATTTAAATAAATAAATTGTAAATCACCAAACCATAAGTTTATCAATTCATTATTTACATAAATTAGGACGCTTCTTTATGCAAATAATAAATTATAAATGAGTGGGCTTAATGGTATCCAATATGACATGAGTATGAACCCGAACCCGATAATCACCGGAATCCGTTAAAAAGATCTAGAAACGCAATCATGTCTCACCACTCAGCAGAATCTTAAGGCCTCACTTGGACTACCTTATCTCATTTTTAAGTTATTACTTTTGCCGTTACAAATCCCTATGACCATGAACTGTTTGTAGAGCTAACCGACTTGTGCACTCTTGAGCTAATGAATTTGATTCATCCTGGAACTGACGACTGCGTGCAATATTCCGCCACCTATCGCATAAGCTTTCTCATGAACTCCTCTCATTCGTTGACTTTTATTCTGGGGATATTGTTTCTCAAAATGTCATCACTCACTGCATCCCATCACAGTTTTTTATAGTTATTGTTGTTATGTATTCTTATACTTTTGATTCGCGACTCCATATGTTGTGCTATGATTTTGAAATTATTAAAATGAATAATTATTTTAATAAATATTTTTGATGATTTCGGATATATAATTTGTTCTTGTTGAGAGGTTGTGAGATTTGTGAGTTGCAACAAAGATGGCAATGAGGTTAGGCTTGAATTATAGTGAATATTGGTTGATTAGTTTTGGCGTAAAAGAATTTTGGATAGTTTGGAAAATATGACGGTGTTATGGTCAAGTCCATAGGTGATTTATAAAAATATAGTTGTTGGTCCGAGTTTTAAATGAGGGTAAACGGACGTTTAAAAATGTTTCGAAATGTTTATTAAGTGTCGAAAGTCTTTGAAAATATTCGTGGTGCTTCTTAATATCAAAACGAAGGATTAAGAATTTTCTAAAAATGATAAGTCGTTGTCGTTGGTCATTTCTAAATATAGCAATTCTTATATATATATATATATATATGTATATATATATATGTATATATATATATGTATATATATATATGTATATATAGCGAGCTAAGGATTTTGGTTAGACGCTGTTTTTTCACTAGTTTGTTTTCTTTGAAATATGGAAACGAATAAATTAGAGGATGCTATTAACGTCCCGAAACTAAAAACTTTCCTAAAAGGGAAATTTTCTATAAATAGTAACTTGTCGTAAGAACGTCGTAACATCTACAAAAACTTAATAAGTTCGTAAAGACACATTTTTTTGACTAAACTAAAGCACAAACATATATGGTTGTCAATTTCGTTCTTAAATGTTGTGTGCAACGTTTCTTTATTACTATTATTTCTCGTTCTTCGGCGCGTCTATTTATTAGGTCGCAGTTAGAGCCGTTCGGGTACACTTTATTCGCATCGTCTGCTTATGGTGTGTTGAGTCATGATTCATCCTCGTACTTCCTAAGTAAGTTGAATACTTACATTCATTAGCCTCGTTCGATATAAATCATTGAACCTTACAAATATCAGAAACCAGACTCTGCCTTTAAACATTTGAAACCCTTATTCGATCCAGATCGCTACCGTACCGCGATTGGGAATGCGCGTACCAGATCGAAAATCGCCAAGGGTTTGGCAATCCCTGTGACTATGATACAGACATTCCCACGTACCTACACCTTCTCCTTTGATGTTTTCACTATTATAGGATTTTCTTTATAACGCGTTTATACCAATCATAAAACTTGTAATGATATTTTTCTGAAATACCTATTCTGATGGATTATATATCTTGGTCAAACCTAGCTAAAAATTTATGCATAGAAAAAAAATCGAATTTTGCTGAATAAATTTATCAACATCATGTACAAACTGGTTATTAAATCTTAAATCTCTTCTTGGTCACACAATCGGTTAACACAAATCGAATCCCATGATGGGATTCCTTTAAGGGGGAGGTAATGTCACACCCGGCAATTTTCAGAATTTTTAAATAACTATTTTACCCTTTGACTTTTTGACTTTTTGACCTTTTACGGTCACATAAAAACGATTACCGCGTAGCCGGTAAAATTTTGAAACGTATTTAAATATAAATCCTAATTATTATTATCTCTCATTTACAAATTTATTTTTCAAACTTATTTGACTTGAAAACGAGGATATATATGTTATTCCTAAATTGACTTATAAAAAACGACCCGCCAAAATGAGTTATTAATTATGGGATATACTAGCGTTTAACATAAACGACATTCCGGACAACTTTTCAGTTTTATCCGAGACCTGAAACCAAACAGAAAGCGACTAAAATAACCTCGCAAAATTTTGAACACGACGCGTACCGACACAAGAATAATTAAATTTATATTTAATTATCACTTTTTATTAAATAAAAATATTTAATAAAAGTATTTTACATTTTATTAAAAAACGTTTGTTCAAAAACACGAATGCTCAAATTAAAGTTTTATTTTTACGGACAACGCTTGCCCATGATACCCGAATAAATAATAAACATTTAAAAATATTTTATAAAAATATTTATAAAATACTAGTCATGTAAATACTCATTTTTGTTGGAAAAACAATTTTAAACGCAACGACGCAACTTTCGTGTTTTAATTCAATCGTTAACTATGCTAAACGAGTCCCGAACCATTATTTTACAAAAGATTATACTTTTAGTCCCTGTAGAAATATTTACAACATTAACCCCAATCTATTTTGAACTGGCCACATTTATTTTAAACTTTTAAATATAAATACCCAACCCATTAGGGTTTCACCTCATTTTATCATAACCCTAGCAGACACTTATACTCTCCTCCCTCCCCTCTCACTTTTCGGCGCCTCCCCATCTTTTCGGCCAGATTTCGGCCACCACAACCGTCGCCGCCACCTGCCGCACCACACCACCCCATCGTCTCAGCCATCTCACCTTCACCTCATCATCGCCACCCTCATCACCGTCACCCTCCACAGCCGCCACCTTCATCGGCTGCCCCACCACGACGCCACCACTATTGTCACCCCCATGGCCATCGTACACCACTGATACCATCAACATTCAGCCGCCGCTAAACCACCATCACGCCACTCCTCATTTCGAGTTTGGATGGTTAAATATTTTGTAAATTTAATAACCAACTTAAAATGGTTTTGTTCGTTTAAGTTTATGTTCTTTTTCTTGATTTAGTTTTTTTTTGGTTACTTTGATTCGGCTTGTAATCAACCCCAAATAGGGGTGTTCGCTGTTGCGTTTTACAGCCCAAATAGGGGTGTTCGTTGTTGCGTTTTACAGCCCAAATAGGGGTGTTCGCTGCTGCGTTTTATAGTCCAAATAGGGGTGTTCGTTGCTGCGTTTTACAGCCCCAAAGGGGTGTTTGTTTCTGCGTTTTGTAGCAGCAACAAGGGCGTTTGGTTCTGCGTTTAACACAACCAACAAGGGTGTTTGGGACTGCAGTTAACACCCAACAGGGGTGTTTGGTTCAACCCATAAGGGTGCGTTTGGTTTAGCAGCACAAAGGGTGTGTTTGTTTTGGCAATTAACACCCAAGGGGGGTGTTTGGCTGGCTGGTTAACAGCCACTAGGGTGTTTGGCTTGCTGTTTAATAGCCTGTAAGAGTGTGTTTGGTTTTACTTATTTTGTTACTAATTGTTTTCGTTTAGATATATATTGAATCACGCGCGGATATTGCAACATCTATTTGATTAAGGGGAAAACGTTAAATTTTGTAAATATGGGGAACGTTGTATAAACGAATATGTCATGCCGAATTTTATAAAAGTTTCTAAACTTAGTATTTTTCGTTTAAAACTCCTATTATCTTGGAAACCCGATAAAAAGGATTAAGTTATATAGTTTATAAGAGTATTAAATTGTAATTACACAATAACCCGACAAACAAACGAAAACTATACTTTTACTAACGAGACAACTAGTTTAGTTAAAACGCGTAGCGAAATACTTAAATTATAAAAATTATTTTATGATTCTCGACTAATAGACAAATAATAACTTTTGTAAAAACTTTAAAAATGTCATTTATCTAATTCGAGACTTTAAAACGTGCGTATACTTTTATACAAGAACTCTTTATTAATCTAGTTAAGTGATTTCCAAAAACGTGTCGAATTATATTGTTACAATTTTTTTTGCGTTTTTATATAATACTTGTAAAGTATTATATATTGCGACTTATTCTTTTGGTTGTTTGTCATTATTATATAATTCACCATATGAATTATATAATTGTTTCTTTTTCATATGTAATATATATACGGAATATATTACATACTTTGCGTTTACCTTTCTATTTATTTTATTTAACCAACCACCAAACTCTTACAACTTGAAATCCAAATCATTTATCAATGTGACGCGTTAATGTACTCATCCATCCGAAAACCCCAAATTCATCATCCTAAACTAGTGGGTCTTAGCCGTTAAGTTAAGCCGAATCTTCTTGGTCGAGCCGTTCTGTTTTCCGTTTGTGCTGTGCTTATTATTTGCTTTTCTGGTAATTGTTCTGCAACATCAAGGTGAGTTCATAGCCCCAAATTTTTACTCGTTTTGAATAAATATTTTATTATCTTTTGGGGTGAGAACATGCTCGTTTACAAACTTATTTACTCTAATGATTTCAAACTCTTATAAATGTTCGTTAGCAAACTCGATTACATGATTGATATCACACTTTGTTTTACTTATGGATGCAATTACTTAAAGCCTTTCTTTTGGAAATACATGGTTATTTTTACTATGGACAACAATTATCCTGATCTACTTTCCTTGTACTGTTGCCTAAGTTCAAATAGACCACAAATGCCCGAATACTATCCATGAGACGTTAATCTTAACCCGATTCGTACTTGGTTAAGAGTAGCGCGAGTGTTATAAAATAGATACTATTGAGAGTAATTATCCCTAATCCGGTAAGTAGCGCTTACTAGATTCGTAGAGGTCCTCGAACAAACGTAATATACCAATCTGATTGTCAGTATTCAGATATCTTTAGGGCGAGTAATTCTATTTGGCATATAAAATGCTTCCTTTTAAATTGAGGCTTCGGTGGTCATGGAGATTAGTGCAAACGAAAATGCTTTTTTTAAGTGAGTTTAATTTGTTATAACTTCACATATCTTTCTATAACTTTGGTCGCACATGCTTTGTTGAAGCGTTTCAAATTGATAAAATTGCTTTTCATAATACTTTGAGTTGAAGTTGTATTCATCTAAACATTTTTGATCCTCAACAAATTTTTAAACTTAACCTAGAATTCACTCAACATTAATGTTGATCGTTTTTAGCATGTTTTTCTCAGGGGATTAGCTTTTGACTTCTTGACGTGCTATGTGGATTCTACGTGCAATATGATACCTTTTATCAAGACTTTATTTCTCATTCATACTCGTTGTCTTTTGAAAACCAAATTATGCTTTCGCTATATTTTACTTACGCTTCCGCAAATGTTTAATTTCTTTTTAATCTTGTAAAACTTATCTATTTTTAAACAATGCAACGAGTATTGATTTTTTTAAAGAAACGCCTTAGTGCCTGTTCTCATCGTGCCTTGTTTTCGAAATATAATACGTCACGCCTTGTTCTTGACACGAATTTCCGTCCAAGCCCCGTCTGTGGTGAAGACAGATTGTTCAGCATGCTAAGGTTTTATAGATAACCAGGTAGAATATCAGGTCATCATATAACTAGTAAAGTGATTCTTAACGTGCTTTTATGTGGGCCTTAAACATGTTTTGCTATGAGCATATACCTGAAGAACCTTTTTTTCCTTGAGCATGTTATGATATGGGTTTACCTCTGCCCTGAGTTTATTTTTCTCTGCGTTTATCTTTTCTTTGTGGTCATCTTTTCTTTGCTGTACGTTTGCCTTACGTATATTTTCCCGATTTCATATATGAAAGTTGTCTATATACATATATCTAAACTTTTGCTAAGACATTGTACGATGCATGTCTCAAAGCTTATTTTCAAAACCTTATACTATATCTTTTTACACGAAAACCTCACAGTTTTGTTTACCTATGGAATTTATTGTGAATCTATTATTACAAAGTCTGTTATGAGTGGGGACTTGTAATAGGAGGATTGATACGATAATTGCTATGTTAACTCGTTCATAAAGACCTTAGCTTTTGTTTACTTTAATCGATATTTACTCATCAACTATTTTGAACTCTATTCGATATCGCCTGAGTTTGGTTTACCTCCCCGTCTTTCGAAGAAGAGTTTTTAAACACTCGTTCCATACTCATTGAGCACCTGCGGTCGTTATGCCCATCCACCACCTTGAAGGATTTGTGCGTACGCGTATTACAAACACAAAGTATTAAGCAAGAGGCTGATTTAATCACTTTATTTGAAATTGATTATAGACTGCTCTTCATTAAAGATAAAAAAAAAATCGTAAATCACTCGAATCATAAGTTATATCATTCATATTTACATAAATTAGGACGCTTCTTTATGCAAATAATAAATTATAAATGAGTGAGCTTAATAGTATCCAATATGACACGAGTATGAACTCAAACCCGATAATCATCGGAATCCGTTAAAATGAACTAGAAACACAATCGCGTTTTTTCCACTCAGCAGAATCTGAAGGCCCACTGGAACTACCTTATCTCATATCTTATTTAATAATTTTGCCGTTATAAATCCCCTGACGGTCAGGAACAGATTTGTGGAGCAAACCGGACTTGTGTACGTCTTGACTATGAATTTGGTTCTTCCTTATCCTTAAACTAACACTGCGTCAATTTCCAATCCCTATTCGCATAACTCTCCCGCGTGCGCCTCCTATAGTTGACCTTTAGTCTGGGATGTTATTTCCGAAATGTCCTCACTCTTTAATCTTCGCATTCCTTCCACCGTTTGTTATAGTATTGCTGCGAATGCATCTATACTTTTTACTTTTGATTCATGACTCCATATTTGTGCTATCATTTTTAATATAAATGGATAATTAATTTAATGAGGTTTTTGATTTCAGGATATATAAATTGTTATTAATGAAGTTTTTGAGAGTGCGATTGCAACAAAGATAGCGATGAGCCTAGGCTAGTATTATAGTATATTTGGTTGGAATAGTTTTGGCGTAAAAAGAATTTTGAATAGTGTGCAAAAAAATTAATTTGGCGGCGTTATGGGCATGTTTATTAGTCAAGTCTATAGTTGATTTATGTAAAATATAGTTGCTGGGTCCAATTTCAAATGAGGGTAAACGACTTTAAAAAGATATTTCGAAAGTTTATTAAGCGCCGAAAGTCTTTGAAAATATTGTCGTGAACTTCCTTTAATTAAAACGAAGGTTAGATTTTATGAAAATGATAAGTCCCGTTGCGTTGTCATTCTTAAATATAACAGGTTTTATATATAGTTATATATATATATATAATAATATATATATATATATATATATATATATAATATAATATATAAATAATATATAGCGAGCGAAGGATATTGTTAACATTAGGATTCACTAGTTCTTTTTGGAAATATATGGAAAAAACATTAAATTAAGGTTCAATTACCGGCCGAAACTAAAAACTGTTCCAAAGTATGGAAAACTTTCTATAAATAGCAACTTTTCGTAAGAACGTCGTAACATCTTCATAAACTTAATAAGTTCGTAAAAACACATTTTGTTGACTAAACTAGAGCATAAACAAATATGGTTGTTTATTTCGTTATCAAACGTTGTGTGCAACATTTCTTTATTATTATTACTTCTCGTTCTACGGCGCGTCTATTTATTAAGTCGCGGTTAGGGCCATTTGGTTACACTTTATTCGCATCGTTTGCTTACGGTGAGTTGAGTCATGATACATCCTCGTACTTCCTAAGTAATTTGAATACTTACATTCATTAGCCTCGTCCGATGTTGATCGTCGAATCTTACAGATATCAGAAACCAAACTCTGCCTTTAAACATTTGAAACCCTTATACAGACATTCCCACGTACCTACACCTTCTCCTTTGATGTTTTCACTATTATGGGATTTTCTTTATAACGCGTTTATACCAATCATAAAACTTGTAATGATATTTTTCTGAAATACCTATTCTGATGGATTATATATTTTGGTCAAACCTAGCCAAAAATTTATGCATATCAAGTGTCGAAAAAAAATCGAATTTTGCTGAATAAATTTATCAACGTCATGTACAAACCAGTTATTAAATCTTAAATCTCTTCTTGGTCACACAATCGGTTAACACAAATCGAATCCCGGGACGGGATTCCTTTAAGGGGGAGGTAATGTCACACCCGGCAATTTTTGGAAATTTTAAATAACTATTTTACCCTTTGACTTTTTGACCTTTTACGGTCACATAAAAACGGTTACCGCGTAGCCTGTAAATTTTTGAAACGTGTTTAAATAATAAATCCTAATTATTATTATCTCTCATTTACAAATTTATTTTTCAAACTTATTTGACATGAAAACGAGGAGATATATGTTATTTCTAAATTGACTTATCAAAAACGACCCGTCATAATGAGTTATTAATTATGAGGTATACTAGCGTTTGACATAAAACGACATTCCGGATAACTTTTCAGTTTTACTCGAGACCTGAAACCAAACAGAAAGCGACTAAAATAACCTCGCAAACTTTTAAACACAACGCGTACCGACACAAAAATAATTATGTTTATATTTAATTATCACTTTTTATTAAATAAAAATATTTAATAAAATTATTTTACATTTTATTCAAAAACGTTTGTTAAAAAACACGAATGCTCAAATTAAAGTTTTATTTTTACGTGACAACGATTACCCATGATACCCGAATAAATAATAAACATTTAAAAATATTTTATAAAATACTAGTCATGTAAATACTAGTCATGTAAATACTAGTCATGTAAATACTCATTTTCGTCGAAAAAACTATTTTAAACGCAACGGCGCAACTTTCGTGTTTTAATTCAATCGTTAACTTTGCTAAACGAGTCCCGAACAATTATTTTACAAAAGATTACACTTTTAGTCCATGTGGAAATATTTACAACATTAACCCCAATCTATTTTGAACTTGCCACATTTATTTTAAACTTTTAAATATAAATACCCAACCCATTAGGGTTTCACCTCATTTTATCATAACCCTAGCACACACTTATACTCTCCTCCCTCCCTTCTCACTTTACGGCGCCTCCCCATTTTTCCGGCTAGATTCTGGCCACCACTACCGCCGCCACCACCTGCCGCACCACACCACCCCACCGTCTTAGCCATCATCACCTTCACCTCATCATCGCCACTAGTATGTGCTTAATTACACATACTAATTACCTATAAAAACGAGCCTAAATAACCAAAAACGAGCATAAAATGCCAAATATATGTGTGTTTTGTGATTTATGATGTGCAGGTAACGGATATTCACTAAAGGACAAAAACGAAGCCAAAACCGACAAAACCAAGTACGATAATGAAATGAGCGTGAAAAAGTCAAAGTCAAAGTCAAAAAGTCAACAAGTCAAAGACGAAGCCGAAACCGAAGAAACCTTATCGGACCAACCCGACCCCACTTCACAAACCAACAAATCCACCTTGGCAATCCCCTAACTTCTCATTCGTTGAATAATTGAAGACCAATTCAAGGGCTGTGATCATACTACTTGGTGAACAAGCATAATGAAAGGCTTAGATGATGATTTTGACTCTTTCACATAAGAAGCACAACTTCTTATCTCCTCACAAAACTAACACAAAGAGAAGACCTCAAGATCTTCTTTATCTTCTATAAATAGGACTCTTGTAAGCCCTTGAGGATATCTAGTTTTTACACAGCTTATCTTAGTTAAATTTAGCTTATTGTAGTTTTTATTCAAGTCTTGTAACTCTTTTAAAGTTTAATGAAAAATTGAGGTATTTTATGTTATAAAATTCTAAGTTTTTAAGTTAATGTTCGTTGTGTTTCAAAGTACTTTATAAGCTAGCAAAAACTCTTATTTACTCTTTATATAAGTTGTTTGACTTAGACCATATAAACTTTTTCATGGTTTATAGGGTTTAAGCCTTTTTACCAAAAATCAATAAAAAAAGCTAAATGGATGATAAGCCAGTAAGGGATGAGCTTATGGGTTTACTAGCTTGTGAAAACAAGCTAAGAGCTTGTTGATAAGCTCTTGTGAGCATGTTGATACCCTTGTTTGAGCAAAGAGTCTTGTAAGTTCACTTTTTGCATTTTAGCTTAAAAATATGTTTGCTTATTTAAACTGCTTATTTTCTGCTTATCTTTGCTTATCTATGCTTATTATATCTTAGTATTGCTTAACATGCTTAGGCTGTAGTTTAAAACTCATTTGTATACAAGTAATTTCTCAAATCTCTGTTTTATAGCTTTTAAACTGCTTATTCTTGTTTGCTTATTTCAAGTGCTCATTTAAGATTGCTTATTGCTTGTTCTTGCTTATTTTACTTAGTAATCATCTGGTCTTGTTAAATCTTAGCTTAAATCAGTTTATAATAGCTTAAAATGGAAATCTAGTTTTAAAGGGGTGTTTGGCACAAGCAACACTAACCCATGTTAGTGTTGCTTGAGTCAAATTTGACCCATTGTCACACTTTTGGTAACCCATTCTAAGTATTTGAATCTGTTTTTAAGGATTGTTAAAGTTTAAAATTGAGTTTTGAGGTCTTGTCTACTTAACCTTTGAAACTATAGAGTTCATGTTATTTCATGATGCTTATTTTAGGGATCTGTCTTTTAGGTTGTGTTTAGCTATTTTTCATGTTTCATATGAGTTGTTAAATGCATTAGATGTGGTTGTTTAAAGTTTACATTTGTGGTTTTAGAATTTGCCAAAAATATGTCATAGTTGTATTGTGTTCTTAAGTTTTGGTTTAAAAAGCAATTTTCAATCAGAGATTTAGGTGTTTAAAAATCTGTTTTAGGCCTTTAAATCGATAACTTAGATACTTTGTAGTATAAAGTTTAGAAGTTTAAGCTTATTTGAGGTTTTATTGCTTATTTAGGTGTCTTAAATTAAGCCTGCACTTTAGTTTTTTAAGCCTTTTTCAAAATTCTTAAAGTACCAAAACCATTGATTTCAGTCTGAACTGCCTATTTTAACTGCTTTTTCTTGCTATTTCTGTTGTTCAATTTGCTTATTTTTGCTTAATTTAGAATCTCAGTAGTATAAGTTTTAGATAATTTCACTTTTCAGCCGTTAGCTTTTAGATTAAGCCCCTTAAAATCAGCTTAGTAATCTGTCATTATTTACCATTCTGTCACTCATTGCTTATTTAGGTGTCTTAAATTAAGCATGCACTTCAGTTTTTTAAGCTTTTTTCAAAATTCTTAAAGTACCAAAACCATTGATTTTAGTCTGAACTGCCTATTTTAACTGCTTTTTCTTGCTATTTCTGTTGTTCAATCTGCTTATTTTTGCTTAATTTAGAATCTCAGTAGTATAAGTTTTAGATAATTTCACTTTTTAGCCGTTAGCTTTTAGATTAAGCCCCTTAAAATCAGCTTAGAAAGCAGCTTAGTAAACTGTCATTATTTACCATTCTGTCACTCATTGGTTTATTTGATCTTTCTGCTTATCTAGTGAGCTTATTCTGGTTTACTCTTGCTTATTAGGTTGTGTTTGAAGCTGTTAGAAGCTTATTTGTGTACTAGTTAGCTTATTTGAGCTCGTGTGCCATTTTAGTTTAGAATTCAAGTTTTTAAGCTTTAAGTTGTATTCTGCTTATTAAACCATCTTATTTCTGGCTTATTAGTGGTCTTCAGAAAAAGTCACTTCACAAAAAGTTCTTATTTTAGTGGTATAAAGCTTTTCCAAAAATAAAAACATTGGGAGTATAGGGAAGCCCTAGGGTCGAACCCATGACCTCAACCTTAACTCCCAATGCTTTAACACACACCCTCCATACCAACTGCCCTTGGGTCTTTTTCGTTTTAATACTTGCACCATTTAATACTTATGCTTTAATCTCCAGTTTTACTTATCAGCTTATTTAAGCATATTTACCTGCTTATTTCAACTGCTTTTCCAAATCTTTTATTTTTCATAGATTTTAATTAGTTCAAAGTACTTTTCATGAATTTTTCAGATTTTTCCAAATTAGTTTAATATTTTTACATTAAAACTGTTTTTAATTCGTAATAAATTAAATAAAAGTCAGAAAAATATAATTCTTTTTTTAAAATTATTTTTAATCATTTAGGACTTTTAAAAAATAAATTTGCTTTATTAGGGTTAAAATTTTAGAATTTAGGTTTTTAAGGCTCGGGTTTTGATTCCCGTTATCGTTTTTAAATTCGTAATTGCTTTCGTTTTTAGTTTAGCTTGCCCTTTAATTGTTTTTTTCCCCGTAGAATTAGAAAACCAAATCAAATCTTGATTATTCAAGCATAAAATCTCAAACCAAAACAAGATTCTCAATACACGACATCGTCAGGATACGACTCGGGAAGGTTTTGAATTTTACTTTGGATAAAAGTAATCTTTTAAAAACCTTACGGAATACTTACTATTATTATTTGATCATTTTAGTTATATACTATATACGTTATATACTATTATTGTTTGATCATTAAAAGTTTGTATCAAAAATTTTGGCGCCGTTGCCGGGGAGGTCGTGAGACGAATATCGAGTTGAAGTTTGTTGTGCTTTGAAGACCCTTCCTCGTGAAGTTATCATTTTCGTTTGTGAATATTTTTTTCTTATTATTATAAAAATATAAAATGCAAAAATATTTTATTTTCTCGATTTTTGTGAATATATTATCAAATAATCACAAATACTTTTCCTAAAGTAAAAAAATTAAAAAAAAACCAACAAAAGAAACCGTGTTGTCAATTGTTAAATCGGCTCACCTCTTGATTAACAAACTATAAGAGAGGTTTAAGGCGGGTTGATCCAACGATCTTCGACCCAAAAGGAGAAGAGTTTTTAATACGCTTCGCGCTGACCAGCTCCTCCGCTTCTTTGTGCGTTTTTCTAAAGTGCTACCGTGCACCTTTGATTTTTCGGTCCTAAAAATATTTTCTCTTGTTTAAAATACATAAAAATCCAAAAAATATTCTTCTTAACCCCAATTTGTTTAATTCTTCTCTTTATCCCTCTTTAATTATATCATCATGTATGGGTTTAAAGAATGTTCGTCTTAGCACATTTTGTCAACAATGTTATTGCTATCGGTGTGGAAATACTCTTAGAAGTGGATTTTGTTCGGAATGCAATTCATACGTTAATTCGAATTTTTTCAACAATTCTCCAAAATTTTCTTACCCACCTCCACAACCTTCGACAAACTCTTGTGATTTTTGTGGTAACAATCATTGCTACGGTTCTGATTGTACATCACGAGTCCCGCTTGTCTATGAGCCAGAACCGTGTAACAATACTCTAGTGATAATTATTATCCACAAGATTCACGGAGTTTACCACAACAACTTCTTTGTTGTGAGAACTGCAGGGGTCCTCATGAGACTTTTCAGTGTCAACCGATGAACCAAAATTTCTATAATTCTAATTCTTTCGGTTTTGACCATTCAACCCCGTAGTTATTCAACGTTCATCAACCTCCTAAAGAGTTAAGTATTTGAAGAATTAAAAACAATGATGCAATCTTATTGTGAAATAATGAGTCAACGACTTGAGCAGGAGGCTATTCTTTTACAAGAGCAGGTAGTTGAGGAAAAACAAGAATTGTCCCCGCAATATTCCGTCACTCATCAATCTCTTCATATAAAAAGTATGACGGATTTGATTCTTGAAGAGAACTTTCTCAAGCCCTGCAAGCTCTTTGTGAAAAGTTAAATAAAAACGTTCAAGAAAAGCAGGAAGAAAAGAATGTTGCAGAAGAGCAAGCAGCTAAAGTTAGTTCTCAATATTGGAAGCCACCTATTTACTACGATAATGATGATGATGATGAGGAAAGTTCTATTCCTTTGAGAGATATTATTTCTGAACTTCCTCTGTCAATTGCAAGCACACCCGACTTTCCGATTACGAACTCTCTCATAATAGAGGATGAGCATCTTGACACTATTCTAGAAATGGAATCGGACAAAGAAAATGAGTCTAGTGTTGAGGACCTTAACGTAACCCCAAGTAAGTCCGAGGATTTATCCGATATTGAAAGTAAGTGTGATATGTCCGTTTGTGATAATTTTACGAATTTTTCTAATCATATCTTTGATTCTAACGACGATTTTACCTCTAGTGATGTTGAGTCATTTTCAGATGAGGACGTCCCGGAAGAAAATTTCAAAATTTATTCGAACCCTCTTTTTGATGAAGAAATCATTTCTAAGACAGATCCGCATCACTTTAATGCAAAATCTGATCTTATAGAATCTTTGCTTAATCGGGATACTTCGATAGTTTCTTCTCCTAAGTTTGATTCTCTTCTCGCGGAGTTCTCCGGTAAACTCGCTCATAATAATTTGATTTCTCCAGAAATTGATGAAGCCGACTTTGATCCGGAGGAAGAAATTCGTCTTGTTGAGAAATTATTGTATGATAATTCATCTCCTCGACCTCCGGAAAAACTTAATTCTGAAAATTCTGATGCTGGAATCGAATCTTTCTCTCCATCTCCTATCCCCGTTGAGGATAGTGACTCTCTTATGGAGGAGATTGATATTTTTTTGCTCCGGATGACTCGATACCACCAAGTATTGAGAATGATGACTATGACTCAGAAGAGGATATTCTTTTTCTTGAAGAATTGCTTAGCAATGATTCCTTTTCTCTTCCTGAGAATGAGTCATTTCATCCATCATCTCCTCGTCCTACTGCGAAACCACCAGATGATGATGGAATTCACTTCGATATTGAGCCCAATACGGGAATTTTGACTGCTAAAGTGGTGGATGATATTTCTGAACATTATGTTCTTATGCCTAGTATTTTACCCACCCATCCCACCCGTTGTCTAGTGATTGACACTTTGCTTCCATTTTCATCCGAAAATGAGAAAAAAGTTTTCAATTCTGGTATTCTTGCTTCTAATGAGGAGAAATCTCCTCATCTCTTATCTCATCAGGGCTTTAAAGCTTTTTAGATCACTTTTGATTTTTCTAAAAGCCCGATGATGATTTATGGAGAGGACAGTCCTATCTTGGATGTTCCATTTCTCCAATTCTATCCTCCTTGACCAGCTCAAGTATGGGGGACGAGTCAAGCTTAGTGACTCTTTAATAAACAAGCGCTTCGTGGGTGGCAACCCATGCTTATCCTAATATAATAGTAGTAATGAATAAGTGTGACGTGAGGAGGTTCGCCTATTCCTTTCTCGTGTTTCGTGGTTTGTGTTGTATGTCCAGGATTGCCCCGGATTATGAAGACTCTCATGCTCGTTGTTTTGTCCTTCGTTCACTCGAGCTTCAATCCTTAGCATGATTATGGGAATCCAATATCCTAAATCTTATCGACTAACGTTTATCTTTAAGCATAATTAATAAACGGCTTTACATTTACGTAGAGACCCTTCTTAAAACATTGAGGATAATGTTCAGTTCTAGTATGAGGGAAATCTATCGATTTGATTGTGCCTGCAGTTGTTGTTTTCACGTAATCCCGTTTTTACCACCAAAATACCAAAAAAATAAAAAATTTAAAAATTTTCAAAAATAAAATAAGTGTTTTATCACAATTTTAACTTTTCTGCTGGGTAGAATGATAAGCTTATTTACGTTAACTTATTTAGCATCGTTATAAAATAACACGAATTATTTTCTAAACGAAGACGAAAAAATTGTTCATTTAAGTGTTTGTGTCCGTCCGCACTTACTCAACATCATAATAAACATATGGCACATTAAGAATATAGTTGTTTGAGTTTCATCCAATGTATAACCATGTATGTACTAAACAATTGAATGATAGGAAAAAAGGGTCATTAAAACTGAAAACCGATCTAACAAATAGAAGACAACAGAACTAAGATAACGTTATACCATAAGTATCTATTAACCCAACCATCGGATAGTCAGACCATGTGTGGTCATCATTGGTCGAAAACCATCGTCAGTCTTAGACTCAAAAAAGAAAAAAAGATAAGCATAACGACGTCTAAAGTACGAATTTTGACATACTACTTGTTAAATTTGCCCTGTGATAATTTTTATAAGCTGTTTGGTATTGCTTATTTCAAAAACTACTTATCGGCAAGATTACTGAGTAGTTACCAATCCAATAATTTACTTTTCAATAAGCATATAAGCTTTTAAAAGTTTTTTAGATGATTCACGTGTGCATAGAAAACAATACCCATATATAAACAGCTTTAAACCTATATTACCTCAGGTCTTCAAAAATCTACTTTCTCAGCACGTTTTGAGGTGGTAACAGGAAGAATTGCTTTTTTGGTCGGCTTAGCTGCCAGAATTCATCTATTTAGGTCCTGTTCATAAGAAGTGAAGGTTAGTATCTCAATTGCAATGTACACAAATCGCTATAATGATTGTGTACTAAGTTTTTTTAATACGCGACTTAACCTATACAAAACACATCGTAAGCGTTTCTATTGCAAAATATGACACACCTCACAAAAGCCAAACAAATATGACAGTCAAAAATAGGGACCCAAAAAGTTTTAGCCAGAAAGTTTTAACAGTAGATTAATCTTCGTGTAACCAATCATTTGTAACCATAAGAATTTATAAACAACCATTCCCATTCTATACAATCTCACCTATCTTATTAGCACCCTTTCAAGTTTGGTTAACCGCAACTTTTAAACATACACTGAACCACACAATACATTTGCCATATATATTTACACAATAAACCCATCTCTTGACTACATTTTCTTGGATTTTTCAACAACTCTTTGAATAAGGAAGAAAAAATAGCACTTGAATTCTAAGCAATACGTTTCGTACTTGGGACCTAAGCTTGTGAAACTTCTCAATCTTATGCCTATATGATTTTTTACCATCACCCTCAAATCCACCGATTGAATTCTAAGCGATGCGTTTTGTACTTGGGACCTAAGCTTGTAATCTTGTGCCCATAAGATTTTTTACCATCACCCTTAAATCCACCGAATCAAGGATCACTCAAAGCGTCCAAACAAAATCTAACATGTGATTCTATTTCCCTGTAATGAACTTAAAAAGATGTGGCCAAATGAAACAACTTTTTCTCGTGGCTTTTATTTTGCAACAAACGATTCCAAACATATCCCTCCTAAGGCCAACGGATTCTATTGTGGGATTTTGAAAAAATAATGATTATGCTAATATATCATTAATCTGCATTAATCAAAGTTACTACACCAACTAGATGCAAAAACTGAAGCCTGTTGTAAATATTTATCAACTTTTAAATGTTAAGAACCTCTGAACCTGCATTCTGATATGCTTTACCACGCGCCGCAGGAACTTGTACCAGATGACCTTCAGGACAAACTTCCTTCGCCTCATCACCTCTCATTCAACTAAACACCAAAATAAGACATAAATTTAGAAAAATTAGTTCACAATAATATATATTTGAAATGTTAAAAATCAGTTATTCACCGTTTAAACCCATTTTTTCGAGCCTCGTAAACAACATGAATTACACTCCCACCTTTCTAAGGGCTGTGATGTGCAACATCGGTTGCCTCCAATGATTGCGGATTAGTGTTATATTTTCGTGTCTCATCAAGGATGGAAAGCAACCTGGGGTGAACTTCACTGTTTTGGAGGCCGCTTCCCTTTTTGCACACTAAAGGAATTTCCAAGCTTGAGCTCATGTCGGCCTATAAAATGGCAAAGTCATCTCGGTGATACTATAATTTTTTGTCGTAATCCCTAACAAATGCAATAGGATTTAGTTTGTATGATAAAGAGCAAATATGTTAAAACTAATTACAGAGTGAAAAATCTATACTAAACAGTTATCGATGTCTAATAGGGTAAATTCCAAGCATTTATCTTTATTAAAAAGCTATCTCTATATCTATTTTATGAAGTAATATGTCACGGGGAAGTGTACTTATTTCATCTTCTAGCCTTTCTATCTCTGCAACAAAGATGACTTGTTTGGGCATATAAGGATTGTCATAAAGACTTGAATATCTGGTTACTTTTTTGATTCTTTCTCTCTTTTATCCACAAAGGTACCTATCACTTTAAAGGAGAGGCTACGTTGTAGTGCTCAAGTAACTCCATCGTCGTGAGGATATTTCAAGAGGATTCTTTCGGGATAGTAAGGCATAAGTCACAACTTCGGGTGATGTCACCTTCAGTATCTGATTTGTCATATTGAGTTTATCTTTCCATCATGGTCATATACAAAGAGCCGACAGAATTAATATGAGGTTGGAAATGACTAAGTCAAGAGGAGAAAGTATATAGAGGTTTTTATCGGCATTGAAAATTTCTCATAGCAAACCGAATTTATCTATAATTCACCACATGGTTGTTCTAGGAATATTATTCGAGCATACTCAGATTATGATTTTTTTTCGATGGTCAACAAATGCAAATCAGGGGGGAAGATAAGGAAGTATTTTCGATAGATTGCATTAATCAGGGGTAAGATGGAGTATTTATCTCGCCTTCATTTCTTTCTTTCTTATCTTCAGACGCTTCTACCTTATGGAGATGGAATTTATGCTTTCAACCTCTAGATGGTTAGTGTGTGAAGTATGTGCATACGTGAGAAGATGTTGTTGATTTCTTGCATGTTCCCCCGAACGGATATTCATCAAAACAGAAGCAGTTAATTTTGATGTGGTTGGCTTCTTCTTCTGCTTCTTCTACTTCTTTGATTCTACTTCTAACTTTTCTACTATTCTACTTCTACTTCTTCTTCTATTGAAGCTACATCACAGTTTCAGAATCTGATTACAATAGGGATGTTGGTTTGGGGGGAAGCTGATTCAGAAACTTCGACCAAAAAAAGTAGATGAAGAAAGCTGTGTGAAGACATGCAGTATGAACTAGGGGGAAGATAACTTAGTTTATACAAATTACATTGTATCGTCTGCAAGTAATGGAAAGATTCAAGCTGAAGCATTTATATTTTTGTACTTGTATATACATTGTAAGTAATTCCAAATGCCACCATATTGGGGGAAGATTGTTAGGATTAAAAAATATGGTGTCTATATAGAAATTACATTAGTTTCTAAATAGTCTTAAACATAAGGACTAGAAGTGTAATTAGCCCAAAGATGGCTTGTGTTTAAACTATAAATACCCCTTCTAATCTTCTTTAGAGGGGTGAACCTCATAATTGTAATTTTCACTAAATCATCAATCCAATAACTACTTTCTCAACTTCAAAATGGCTTTTATATATTTCCATCATCCCCGACCTCCCGAGATCGTGAATTGAGAAACCTCACAATAATTTATTTAGTCTTAGTTCAAATTTATACTTAAATTTTCTAAAAAGAAATATCGTGGTAATATAAAGTGTTAAAAAAATGAAAAATAAGGTAATAATAATAATAATAAAAACTGTGGGCTAATAAAAGTTTACTGCCTCTTGCCGGCTCACAACCGAATGTGACAGTCTCCTAAATAAGGCACATAGTAATATCGCTGGGACAGATAAAAGTTTGCTGGCATTCCCCCCCCTTGTCGGCTCACACCGATGTGCATGCCTTCAAAAAGGTCGAGGATTTCCTTCGTTTAAAGGATGTATAATTATATTAATGTAATATATGTGATTTAATAAATATAGGTAAAATCTCTTTTTCTTAAATTTTAAATAATGCCTGAACTAAGACTATTTATTTGATAGTGATTTTTCTAAATGACTTTTTGTCTTTATTTAACGGGAAAGGGCCTAAGAGTTTTGAAACCTAAGGTCCGTGAGTTCCATACCTATTCACTGTGGGGTGGTCAAAATCCTGGTCACCTAAGCCGTCTCGGCGTTGGGATGTGCCGAGCAGAAGTCGCTACATGGAATGATATCTGCTTCAAATCATATGATTTAATAAATATAGGGAAAATCTATTTTTCTTAAATTTAAAATGCTTTTGAACTAAGACTATGTCGTTTTAAGTTGTGGTTTTTTTAAATAAATTGTTTGTTTTACGGGAAATCACAAGTTACAAGTATGAGTAGTGTTAGCATCTTAACTTATATTTAACGGTGATTTCGTTTTTGAGCTTGGTTTGGGACACGTAAAAAATCGGGGACGATGAATTTATCTTTTTTTTTGGGCATTTTAGGATTGACGTGCTTCTTGTTCTATGACCCTAAAGTTATGAAAATAACGAAAGTCCATACATTCTAGTTAGTTGCTTAAACAAAAAAGTATAAAAAATGAGAAAAAATAAAAATACAAAAATATGTGTAGTAATAAGTGTAAATATTTAAAAATGGTCAAAACGAGGCTTTTCAAAACTAATGATTTCTTAATCCCTTTTGATGAACACTTGGCTACTTTTCGAGGTAATTAGTCACAATATCTTAGTATGGGGGATTTTGGTATGTGCTTAATTACACATATCTTTGACCTATAAAAACGAGCCTAAATGACCAAAAACGGACATAAAATGCCAAATATATGTGTGTTTTGCATTTTTTGTTGTGCAGGTAACGGATATTCACTAAAGGACAAAAACGAAGCCAAAACCGACAAAACCGAGCACGGGAATGGAAAGAGCGTAAAAAGTCAAAGTCAGAGTCAAAAAGTCAAAAAGTCAAAGTCGAAGCCAAAGACGTGTGCATCTTAAATGGGCCAACCCGCACCCAAATTAATGGGCCGAGTCAGCCCATTAAGCTTAATTATTAAATTAAAAGCCCATGTTATAAGCCTAAATCAATTATAAAAGCCCAAATCCAAAACCATATCACCCGGCCCAAGATCAAAAGCCCATTAGCCAAATACACTTAACCATACATTTTAAACCATTTCACCGTTAGTCCTTAAGGACTAACACCATTAGTCCTTAATGTTTACACCATTAGTCCCCATACCCCTAACAATCGTTAACTCAATCAAAACCATTTCCCGCCAAACATCACTGTTCATCCATCCCTTTCACCTCGACCCCTGCTCCAACAAACAAAACCCCATCACTATCCCTCAACCCCACATCATAAACTGCCAATTCCACCTTGGCAATCCCATGATTTTTCATTGGCTATGGGACATCACAAAGAATCAAGGGCTGTGATTCAAGAACTTGGAGAACAAGATAATTGAAGGGCTCAGATTAAGGCTTGGAGAGCTCTCACACAAGAAACACACTTCAAAGTTGAAGAACTTCTCAAACGGCTATAAGTAGTGTGTGTTTTCACATAATAGTTCATTATCTAGTTTTTTTAATAGCTTATTTATTGTATTTTTCAGCTTATATTAGTTTAAAATCAGCTTATTGTAACTTTTCTTTAAGTATTGTAAACATTTTTAAGTATCAATGAAATTTTGAGTTTTTATGTTAAAATCTGTTTTCCTTATGTTAGTGGATTAATATGTTTGAAAATGGTCTAATAAGCTAAATAAGCTCTTGTTTAATCTGTTTTATTAAAGCCTTACAAACTGTTAAGTGTTTAAGAAAAGTTCACTCAAAAAAAATCCACTCCTCAAAGTACCTCAGCTCATTTTGGATGATAAGCCAGAAATGGACGGGCTTATGGACACTACTAGCTTGTCTTTGACAAGCTAGAGCTTTGTAGAATAAGCTCTAAGAACCTTTTATTCCCTTGTTTGTGCAAAGGGACTTGTAAGCTCACTCTTTACATTTTATAGCTTAAAACTGTTAGCTTATTAAACTGCTTATTTATTTGCTTATTATTGCTTATTTATGTTGTTCATTGCTTATTTATGCTTGCTTATTGATTAGAAGTCTTTTACTTAGGTTTTGAGTAAAACTGTCTTGGTAGCTTAAAATTGCTTATATTGTATTGCTTATTGTCTAGTGCTTATTAGTGGTTGAAAATTGCTTATTTGTCCTTATTTTGCCTTATGCTTAATCTGTTTTTAGTTTTCATAAGTTTTCTAAGTTTGTATTAAGCTTAAAATGACTTTTATGTTTTTAAAGGGGTGTTTGGCACAAGCAGCACTAACTAAGGTTAGTGCTGTTTGAGTCATTTGTGTTTTAAATCCCAACTTTGTCAAGCTTATTTTAGTAGTTTTAATCAGTTTACAAAAGTTTTTAAAGGTCAAAACTTATTTTCTAAGTCTTTTATAACAATGTCTTGAAACTGTGTTTCTCAAACTTACTCAAATTGCTTTCATTTGTGATTCAGTTCTTAAGTTGTTTTAAGGTTTTGTTTTTGCCCCATTTTGACTTTTATATGCATTAGAATAGAAGTCATAAGGTTTACAATTGTCATTTTTTTGTTGTGGGTCAAAACTGTCAAGCTTAGTTGTAAGTTTTAAAAAAGGTTTAAACACCACTTTTCAAGTTCAAATTTAGAGTAGTTAAAAGATGTTTTAGGTTCTGATTTTCATTACATAAGTTCTTTGGTGTATAAGCTTAATCTGTTTGAGCTTATTTTGTTTTTTAAAAGTCTTTTTCGTAGCTTAATTTAGGGCTGCACTTTGCCATTTTAGCATTTATAAACAATTGAAAAAA
>BQNB010099722.1:0-14695 GCA_026074375.1 Tanacetum coccineum | reverse complement strand
GGGCCAAACTTGGTTAAAAATCCATTTGGGCCACTTGGCCACTTTTGGTCAGCCATTCTAAGTTGTTTTTAAAGGTTTAAAAGTCTAAAAGTTAGTTTTTAAGTTTTCCTAAGTGGTGTTTAAATCTGTGGTGACAAAATAGTGTTGATATTGCTTATTTGATTAAGCTTCCAAACTAGCTTTTAAGTAGTATTTTAGTGTCCTTTTAAAGTGTGCAATGCAGTAGTGTAGAGGTCTTTTGGTTTACTTTTATTTTAGTCAAAACATGTCAAGCCAGTTTTCAAGTAAAAAGTCCCTTTTTCATTTTCAATTTTGAGTTAGTTAAAATTGTTTTTAGTGTTTGAATTTTTGAGCATAAGCTTACTAGGTGTTAATCTCAATCTGTTTTAGCTTGTTTTTCATTTTGAAGCTTATTTACTAGCGTAAATGTTGGGTTGCAATAAGCCACTTCTCTTTTTAAGAAAACCCAAAAAATTGCAACTTGTGTAAGACAACCTTTTCACAAGGCTTTTTCTTGGCTTATTTTATTTTTAAATTCCTTTTTCTTTGCTGTTCTAAGAAGCTTATTGTTCAAGCTTTAAGCTGGTGTAACTCACTAAGCCATAAGGATCCCTTTTGGTGCTTAAAAATAAGCCCAAAAGTTGTCCCTTAGGCTGTGTGTTATTCACTTTTAGCTTATAGCTTATTTACTTTTTCTTGCTTATCTGTCTGTTTTTCTTTGCTTATTTTTGTTTGAACTTGCTTATTAGGTATAATAGCTTATCTGTTTTAGCTTATCTTTGATTTCACTTTGCTTATTTTGCCTCAAAAAGCCCACCAGTTTAGCTTAACTTTAGGACTTAGTGTAAAAAAATAGGTTTAAACTGTTAGTTTTCATTTGCATATTTAACAGCTTATTTTTGAGTATTTTTAAAAGTCACTTTTTTTAAAGTTTCTATTTTTTGTCTGTTTTATAATTTTTCAAAAAGAAAAAAATTAAAAAAAAAGTTTTCTAAAAAGGGAGGCCCAAGGATTCGACCCCTAGACCTCCCCTTTAACACATACTCGTCCCACACTCTCACACACTTAACCAACGGCACCAGTGGGGCTATCTGTTAGCCTTACTCACCTTTTAATTCTTATACACTTTTTGCCCCTTTTAAGCCATAAGCCATTTTCAGCTTATAACAGCTTATTTAGATAAGCTGGTTTCTCACTTTTATTTTTCTTAAAACCAGCACACTCCAAAGTACTTTTCACTATTTTTTCAAATTTTTCCAAATTTGTTTAGTATTTTTAATTAATTTTTCTTTTTAAAACAGTTTTTAAATCATAAAAAATTATTAAAAAGTCAAAAAAATATAATTCTTTTTTAAATTTTCTTTTATCATTTAGCACCTAGGAAAATTAGATTTGCATTCGTAGGTTTAAAATTTCAAAATTTTGTTTTTTAAAGAACGGGATTTGACCCCGTTCTCGTTTTTAGGTTTAAATCCCTCGTTTGCTTTCGTTTTTAGGTTTTCTTTACTCGTTTTTGCATTTTAATAGTAGAAATAGAAATCCCAAATCAAATCTTGAACCATTCAATCACGCGATCACAAACGTAATCCGATTTTCAATTCACACCTCGTTGGGAAACGACTCGGGGGATTTTTGATTTTCCTTTGGTCAAAAGGAATTTCTTTGAGTCTTTCGGAATACGTATACTATAATTGAATTATAATTATTGATTATTATTATACATTTATATATTTATATTATATTTATATAGAGTAAGAAATCTTTGGTTATCACTCACCAATTTCGTCAATAAGTTTTTGGGTATAGTCAAATTCGGAAATGATCACGTGGAAAAGATATTGGGTTATGGTGATTATGAGATTGGGAATGTTATGATATCAAGGGTTTACTACGTAGAAGGACTTGGACACAACTTATTCTCTGTTTGGTAATTTTGTGATTCGAACCTTGAAGTTGCTTTTCGTCAACACACCTGCTTCATTCGTAATTTAGAAGGTGTTGAGTGTAACTGTACGTTACTCAAACCCTTAATTAATGGACCTTCATAATTTTTACCAAAAATCACCACAGTTCCATTTATGAGTATATTAACTTTACTCGGGTGAATTCTTCAAGTTATTACGTTTACATGTGTAAATGTCATAACTTCAAAATAATATCGTAAAGATCTGGCTAAAAACTGGACTAGAGTTGCGGATCTGGATTGATCACCGCGCTGAAAACGTATATCGCACGTGTATAGGTAGTTGTGACCGCTCCCATACCTATAGACATGCTTTTAGAGGGCGAATTTTACTAGATTATCATAAGACATTATGGAAGTCTATTTAACTACTGTAGAAGGATAAAGCGTAATATACACTTTTAGTTAGGGTTTCACCTTCTCAAAATGTCTTAAACTCTGACCCGTTATTCACTGATTTGACAACTTATAGTGTAACGCTCAACATTGAATGACACTTCCCGGCCTTAATATAAACCTGCGAGGCCGGATTTTCGGAAAGGAGAGAGTCTTTTGGCTTTATTCATAGATCTCAAGAAACATCGTAATATTCGTTTTTCTCAACAACGTAAACAAGTGTTGAAACGACCACAAAATTCTGCTCAACCCTTATAAATCAAGTTTTAACGCAAATCTAACCAAACACAAGCATGCTGACGCACCTAATTCCATTCCTAAAGCATACTACAATCGTAATATACATAGAAACATTCTAGATATTTTTTAATTAGAATCCCATAGATCCTTCATTATTAGTGGTTACTTGGAATAAGACTAATATAATCAAGATGATTTGATGGATTTTGTACCACCAACACCCCATGATTCACCTCTCTCAGGAGGTCACACACCTGGAAGTGATGAGGGTAGACCTAACATAAATGAATTGATGGCTATTTGTACAAACTTGTCAAACAGGGTTCTTGCCTTGGAAACATCAAAGACTGCTCAAGATTTGGTGATCAAAAAGTTGAAAAAGAAAGTCAAAAGATTGGAAAAGAAGCTAAGGGCAAGAACTCCAGGGATGAAACTCTTCAAGATTGGTACCTCCAGGAGAAAGAGTTTGGATAAGGAGAATGTATCCAAACAGGGGAGGAATTTGAAGACAAGGCCAATGTTTGAAGAAGGTGATTTTGATGATGACTTTGATGATATTGATGATATGGTGAATGAAGCAATGGAGAATGTTGAAGGAGATACAGTTAATGCTGGTGGTGCAGTTAACACTGCTACTACTGGAGTTAGTGCTGCTAGTGCATTAATTACTACTGCTGGTGTATCTATTAGTACTGCTGAACCAGAACACCTTCAACAACTACTAAAACTGCATTTGAAGATGAGGATCTTACTATTGCTCAAACACTTATAAAGATGAGAAGTCAGAAGGATAAGGAAAAAGGAAAAGGAGTTGCTTTCAGAGCTGCACAAGAAGAATCTGCTAGACCAACAAGAATTCTTCCAACTATTGATCCAAAAGATAAAGGCAAAGGCATTATGTAAGAACCTAAAAAGCCTCCAAAGAACCCAAGAAAGGCTCAGATTCAGATGGATGAAGTGCTGGCTATGAGATTACATGAAGAATAAAAGGTTGCACAAGAAAGAATGCAAAGGGACAGGGCTGCACAAGAAGAAGCATCTAATGCTGCTTTGACTGCAAAATTTGATGACGTTCAAGCAAGAATGGATGCAGATGCTCTGTTAGCTGCAAGACTTCAAGAAGAAGAAAGAGAGCAGTTTTCTATTGATGAGCAAGCTAGATTTTTAGTGGAGACAATTGCAGAAAGGAAAAGGTTCTTTGCTGCACAAAGGGCTAAAAAAATCAGAAACAAACCACCTACCAAAACTCAATTAAGAAACAAGATGATTACCTTCTTGAATAACATGGGTAGGTTCACTTACAATCAACTAAAGAATAAGAGTTTGGAAGAAATTCAGAAGATGTGTGAAAGGGAGCAAAAGTGGATTAATGACTTTGTTCCTATGGATTCTGAGATGGTTAAAGACAGTAGAAAGAAGAATGATGACAGTCAAAAGCAAGCAGAAAGTAGTAAGAAGAGACCAAGAGCAGAACATGATGAAGAGAGTGTTAAGAAACAGAAACTAGAGGATGATGCTGAGAAAGAGGAGCTTAGAGCTTGTTTGGATATAGTTTCAGGGGAGGACATTATTATTAATGTTAAATCTTTGGCTACTAAATATCTAATATTTGACTAGAAGACACACATTCTGACAGAAAACATGATGTATTATCAAATCATCAAAGCTGATGGAAGTTTTAACAATTACAAGATATTCAGTGAAATGCTTGATGATTTTGACAGACAAGATGTGGTAGATCTATACAGGTTGGTAAAGGAAAGGTAGGAGACAATAAGCCCAGAATGTTATGACAGATTACTTTGGGGAGATCTCATTACTTTGTTTGAATCAAGTAAGGAAGATGAAATATGGAAGGGTCAACAGGACTAAAAATTGATAAGCTGGAGGTTATTTGATTCATGTAGAGTTTATGTATTGTTAATGGATACTGGAATTGCTATTCACATGATGGTTAAAAAGAAATATCCTCTTACACAAGAAATGCTTTCACGGATGTTAAATAGAAGATTAGAAGTTGATCATGAAAGTACTATGGCATTTGAGCTTATTAGATTCATCAAGGCACAACTAGAAGAGTGAAGAAGTGTTTGGATACATCCTCCTAGTGATCAAGATGCATGTAATGAAGAAACTTGATGATTAACAAGATGAATATCAAGTTAGGGGAGGATTGTTGAGAATTAGAGGCTTCTACAACTTAATGTTGCTGGTTCAAGTTTGTGCTGCTGCTGAAGATTAGAGAAAACAGTCTAAGTCATTAGTACTGTTAGTATAATAGTTAGTGCTGCCAGTACAAAGTGTTAGTACTTTGGTACTGTTAGTTTATTAGTACTGCTAGTTATAATAGTTAGTACTGCTAAAGTGATATGCATGAGATATATCTTCATTGTGAGTACTTTCGTATCACTCGGATGTTCTGGCAATACCACGAGGATAATACATAGGACTCTTAAGATCTTACTTGTTGTCCCAGTATGTGATGAGCAAGCATAGTTTGTATTAGTGTCCTAACGAGATTTATAGATGATCTCATGGCTCTAGACTCTATTGTGCACTTTTCGTTTTTAGTAGTCGGAGGCTAGAGCAGACTGCCACCTTTTCAATATCGTCTAACTCGGAGTGAGAGAGACGATAGAAATATATTGATCTCCATGAGAAATGAAACAATAATCCTTTGAGGGATCTTGAGTGGCTAGGGAGGGTTGTGCAGCGTATCACTGGGTTCATGATACTTATCTTCAATGTCAACAATCAACCATGTGATTCTGACAACATATGTAGTGACCCGGTTTCTGCCTAATGTTTTAAGGAGGGCTGCTTTCTTTTCACCCTTTATCTTAACATTTCTTTTTCATTCTTCAACTCCTTCAGTGCTTACCGAGACTTCATTACTAGTACCTTGTTGGGTATGTTCCAGTACTAGCTCCATCTCAGTCCGCACTATTCCCTTATTCTCACATTACTCCTTTTGTAATCATACATATGGACTTCTATACTAACTAGTGGATTATCCCTGGGTAGATCCCTCCGGCTCTGACGGGATCATAGGAACATGTACCTAACCATACCATCCTTATAACTCCGATAAAATAAGTACAGGGTCGGTCTTTTGGTACAGTTCACTTTGCCATAAAACCAGTTGAAAAATCAACCAAGGTACTTGTGATATGGATATCAAAGCCATTGTACCTTGATTGTTTTGATTATTTAGAAACGCTCCCCCTCAACAAGTGCGTCGATATTCGAAATTGTTTAGGTGATTCCATAATTGCCATCATAACCATTCGCTCCCCCTCAATATGTGCATCGATATTCGAAAGAGTTTAGCACATATAGGAGATCCTACACTTGAGTTAAGAAATCACAATTTTTATTAGATTTTCATAATTAAATCACATTTTCTCCCCCGAGCAAAATTTTCAAATCCGTTAAGATTTTGGGTCTCAATTGATTTAAGTTAGGAAAATTTGGGAGAAAGTGTGTTAGGTTTATACAAGCCGATTATGGAACATATGAATACTTAATATACAAGCCTAAGATACAGTTTAATCACTACATTAGAATGTACATATGACAATAACATATAAGAAAACTACCCCTCATTCGGTTCTCTTCAGCAACCGGTAGTCTCCTTCTCTTATCCTGCCACTAACAAAGCTTTCCAGATTCTGGAAGATACATCTTATCTTAAGTCGTTTCTGTATGGCAAACATAAACTCCTTGCTTCTGTCGACGTCTTTCTTTGTCTAAAACCGTGTATCTAAACCCGGATTCATCCTGTTGACCCTAAATTCCTTGACTCTGTAATTTAATGCTTCATCAATCTGTTGTAGAGTACCATCACTAAACTTGTGGATTTCATTGAACCTCATGATCATCTGAACCCCATATTTGTCCCTAAACGTGACGGCCCTTGGAGAGTCAATTATTGTGAAGTCATGCTTGTACTCAAAGCCCTTGGCATCCCATCAAGGTTTGGTGAGGTTTAACTACGTCTGGTAGCTCTTAATCCCCAGCTGGAAGTCTTCTACGCGTTGTCTGATAACGAAGTTTCTGGTCAATAAGTTGACAGCAGTAGTGAGAATCTTTTTGTCTTAGGGTGAGAGATGGTTCAAGTGACCTTGAAGATTCAACAAGTACGGATCTTCAAAGTCACTAGGGTACAGATATTTGAAGTCCCTTTCCGCGATGACATATTCTTTGAGATCAGCTCGACGAAGGACAATCTTCTTCATGTAATTATACCCATACATTGGGAAGACTTCAATTCTGACGACACTTAAGATACGCATATGGGTCCGTACAGCCCTGCGATCACCTTCAGATGTGTGTCGATCAATGTAGAACCGTTGTCTTTGAAACCACCAGTGAGATATACCATACATCGCAGCGACGTCATACTTGCATTCTTCTTCAATCCACATCTGATCCGGTACCATTTGCTCTAAGCCGACATCAGGATAATAGGCAGCCTTCATCTTCGAGATTGACAAGGCAGGCCTGCCCATCTTGCGACTGTACCATAGATATTCTAAGTCTTTGTTGAAGAAGAAGTCCGGTTGTATTGTGACATGACCCGGATCACCACCCAGTAGTAGTGGTTTGCTGACATTGTACCTGAGGATTGCATCGTCCACTTGATTGGTGAGAAGTTTATGGCATTCTTCCATTTGGAATTAGAGAAGAACTAAGTCGGGATGAAAGACTTTGACAATTTCGTATGCAAGGCCTTCCAGGTCTTTTTGAGTAAGTTCAAAGATTCCTTGCTTTTTACCATACCAGTCCATGAATGTTGCCATATCACCGATCTGAGCAAGTAGTGAGTTCTCTGGTGGAGGTGTATAGGTAGACTTCAGAGCAGGGGCCCAGTTGTTCGTTGGGACAGTCAGGGCAGATGTTGGAATGGACCAGGCAGGTTCAGGTGTAGCAGGTCTATCTTCAGTGATAGGCTTCCACCAACTCTGCCTCAAGTTTACAATGGGGATATGATCACGTCCAACGTCTTCACCACTAGATGAGTATGCTTGTTCGTTCGCAGTCGTATCGTCATCCATATGAAGTTCTTTAGGAATTGGTGAGACATACGGCTTAAGTCTGGTGTCGGTCATCGTCCAAGCCGTATATTCAGCTGAAGCAGCCGTCTTTGAGGAGCTTGGGGCAGCGGTGCTTGTAGACTGACCACCCTGATTGTTGGATGGAGGTGGAGGAGGAGGTGGTGATTGAGACGACCCAGAAGCGCCAGAGGCTCCTGAAGTTCTAGAGGGACCTGCTGGTGGTGGAGGATGAGGTGGAGAGCCAGGTGGTGTTTTAGGTGAGCCCTGTCTCTTTTTCTTCTTTTTCCTTGCTTCAGCCAAGTCAGACAGGAGCTGGTCTCTGTTATCTCGGGCCATAGACTTCTCCAGAGCCTCGTACAGCGTCATGTGATCTTCATGAGTTTGGTAGGATTTGGATTCCCACATTCGGTTGTGAAGAATTTCTTTCATATCAGCTTCTGGCAGGTCTCTGAAGCGTTCCCTGAGTGGTGCTTGCATAGCCCAGTCAACAGCATCCGTGACTATTTCATCCACAGCTTTGCTCACTTGATTGGGAATATCTTGATTCTCCAACCTGTACAGTCTGGACCCATGTTTGTCTAATCTTTCCTCCAGGGCTTGGTTCGCATCCACCAAATCCGCGATATGTTGTTCGAGTTCTCCTAGGCGGTTGATTAAGATGGAATCTGAGGAAACTTGTTGTGGCTGAGGTGGTAGAGGAATGGTTGTCATAATTGTTGTTGTTGTTGTTGCAGTTGCGGTTGTGGTGGTTGGTAGTGGCTGATGAACGTTGGGAGAATCGGGTCTAGACACGAGATCAATCACCGGTGATGTCATAGGAGGGATAGCAGAGGTGTCTTGATGGATTGTGACGGACACCATTGATTCAGCTTCTGTATCTGCTGTTGTCTTCTCATTATCGGCTTCTGAGGGTTTATCATTGAAGAATTGATCGCCAAAGCTGAAGTCTTTGGCTAAGTGTTGTAGAGAAGACAAAGTCCCAGTAGAGCTGGCAGGCTCCTCGGGAATCACCGGAGTCGTCAACCGTCAGGCTTAAGATTCTCCTGAACGTTAGGGTATGCAGTGATGGTGAACTCCTCATCCATTTGTCCAGGTTGTGGTTGACTTGTAGCGTTAGTGGCCTCAGCATTTGTGTGTTCAAGGTTTGGTCCAGCATGAACACCAAGAGTTGATAGAGGTTGAGACTCTGCAACATCATCAGTGTTTGGTTCAGCCTGGCCTTTATCTTGATGGCAGGTCTGGTCCAGCCTGGGCCTTCCAACTGAACACCACTCTTGACTACGGGAAGGCATTTCCTCATCTATACCCGTGTCAACTTTTCAGTCAAGAGCCCAAGTTCAGCATACAGAGACGAGGATTCGTCCGTCAGACCCGAGGGTTCAAATTGGTGCGGAAGTTACGTCTATTAAAGAATAATTGTTAAAGGCTGGATTGGGGCTTTCTTTTATTTTCTTTAGAGTTTAAATAAAAGATTGAGTAGAAAACTGAGCAAACATACTTATGAACGCTTTTAATGCTCCGCAAAACCAATTTTTTCGCCCCCCCTTTTTCCTTTTCCCTCCTTTCCCTTTGCAATCCCTCTACTATTTTTTCTCTTTTTCCTTTTCTTCCCTTTCTTCCGATCCCTCTAACGTAACCTCTGGAAGTGGTTGAAACTATTCCCAGTGACGTTTCCCTGAACACCACAGGCACGAAGAGGACCCCGAGGTGCACCGTGAGCATCCTTCAGACTTTCTTCAATAACCCTTTGCGTATCAGCCTCTAAGTTACCAAACCCAGGTTCAGTCAATGGAATACCCTCATCAACAAACTCATCGACACCCAAACTCCGCTATATCTCTTTAGGGTGTGTTTCGCATTCTTTGCCACCTATGTTCCCAACTTTAGCTCGTTTGGCTTGGGGGGGGGGGGGGGGGGGGGGGGGGGGGCCGGGGGGGGGGTGGGGCGGGGCCCCGTGCTGCTTTATGGTTTCCTTAGCAAGCTTTCGTTCTTCTCCTTAGTGCTTGGATTGGTGCTGGTTGAGGTTTCTTTAGTTACTGCTTTAGGTGCTATACGGGTTATTAGCTTTCCCTTGTTTACATTGGTTTTGGTTGATTTTTGCCAAGTTTTTGGTGCAGCAAAAAAAAAGGAGAAGTCAGGAACACTTAAAAAAAAAAAACTTCCCCTCTTTTCCTCCTTCCTTTAATATAAAAATTTACCCAACAAGATATCTACACTTTGATGCTTGGGCCTAACCATATTCTTTATTTTTCTTGCCAACTAAGTATCCGCCTCTCTAAGAAAAAAAGCAACGTAGTAGTTTTGTCCCCTCTAATGGGTCATTAGTGATAGAAGATCATTATCGGTAATAAAGGCAAAAAAATCCCCAAAATACAAAACTTCCCTGTTCTCCTCACTCCTCTTTTTTTGGTAGATTCCTCTCTTACGACCCGCACGCCCAACAAAAAAAATAGGTGAATTTGAGATAAAATCCCTCATAATGGGTTTTCATTCTTCAGTCGGGCAAATGAAGGGGAGTGAACCTCCTGAGTCGGGTCTTATTGGTGGATGGAACTCTTTGTGCTATTCACCTCTCGCAAGTTGCAGATGAAAGGAACAAACGTTTTTTGGTGAAACCTCCACATTTGGGATCAACAATTAGAGTAGGCATTCTTCCCCCCCTTTTTCCTTTCTTTTCCTTCTTGCTTTTTCAATAGCCCTTTGCGTATCAGCCTCTAAGTCACCAAACCCATGTTCAGTCAATGAAATACCCTCATCAACAAACTCATCGACCAACTGCTGAGATCTCTTAATAGTTCACTTCTTTACCACCTTCCCAGCTTTAGCTCGTTTGGCTGGCGGTGTTGCTTCAGTGGTTTCCTTAGCTTGCTTTCGTTTTTTCTCCTTAGGCTTGGTTGGTGCTGGTTGAGGTTTCTTGGTTGCTGCTTTAGGTGCTACGGGTTTAGCTTGCTTGGTTACCTTGGGTTTGGTTGATTTTGTAGGTTTTGGTGCAGGAGAGTCAGGATCACTAACTTCTTCACCAGCAAGATATCTTTGATGCTTGGCTACTTTCTCCAGATAAGCATCGTAGTAGTCTGCTCCTCGAATGTCATCAGTGATGAGGTCATTCAGAATAGGCATCCCAAAAGACTTCCCTTTTGGTTCCCTTTGCAGTGAATTTGAGATATCCCAAAATAGGTTCTTCAGTAGGCAAATGAAAGGGAGACTCTGGTCTTGGATGGAACTTGTGCTTGCGTTGCAGATGAAAGATAATTAGTTTGGTGAACCTCACACTTGGGATCACAATGAGAGTGGCTTTCTTCTTTCCCTGAGTATGTTGTGCCAGATTCTTTTTGTCTTCCGTGAAAGTATGGATGGATTGAGTGAATTCTTCCCACATCCTTTCCGCATAATCGATATGAGCTCGATTGATGATTCCCCAAAGAATCTGCAACACTGGAGCTCTTGGCCATTCAAACCCAGAAGTCTTTCCCGTAAGGCACAGATTAATGATTGTCGTGAGTGCTCTCCACGGTTAGAACATGTCATTAGTTACGACATTAGATAAGTGTTTGACTTCTTTTGGATAGCCCATATCGTTGACAAAGTTGATAAGAGTATCCTGAGTTGGAGGGGAAGAAAAAGCCTTGTTGTTGTTGACTGGCGTGATCCGAAGAGCATCTCTGAGTGTGTCTTTAGTGAGGTTAAACCATTGCTTATCCAGTTGACACTTGTAACCCCCGGTGATTCTGTCATAGCAAATGGTATCCCAAAACTGCTGAATATAGATAGCTGGTATTGTCGAAGAGGCGGTAAACGCTCTGAAGAAGTTGGTTTGCTTCAAAATGTCCACCGCAATCTTGTAGATTGGGTTGCTTTGTGACTTTTCAGCATCCAGATAGCAGTTGCTTTTCCCTATTGGCACCCATCTAATGCGAGGAAAGATTTGTTCATCAGTGCGAGTGGGTGGTGCCACAGCAGACGCTTGTTCAACCGGAGCATTAACATCAACCATTATATCTGCACAGTCACATTCACATATTGATGGGCATACAGATAGGAGATGTTAGATGTGAGCAGGTGCTCAGGAGTTAATCAATTATGGATTATATCTAGGAAAAGGACACCTAGATCATATTATGGTGAAGGTCAATGATTGAAGTCAACTCTTGAGGCAACGAAAGTTGACTCTTGTGAGAGAAGACTTAACTGAATGACTAAACCACAAGACCCGATAACAATTTACAAGCAATGAGAGACAATACGCAAGGGATACGTTACAATAAGCAAAACGCAATCAGAAGAATACTCAGGATCCAAAACGCAATGCAGCAAAACGCAATGATTATTTTATTAGAAACTAGTCAAAACGCAGTAAAGGCAAAACGCAATCACACCAAACGCACTAGGCAAAACGCAACAGTCAAAACGCAAGCACCATTATATTTAAAATAAGCAAAACGCAACCATTTAATTTTTTTTCCGAAATAAGTGTTTTACTATTTAAATATTTTAAGTGTCTTCTATACAAAACGCAATGACTGCGTTTTGTTCCTGTTAAATAGTTAATTACTCAAAACGCAATTGCATCTCAACGGACAAAACGCAACATGGTTATCCAATTAAAACGCAATCTAGTCTTTCTTATCAAAATGCAACCAATAGCACTACAGGCAAAACGCAATCACGAAAATACAGGCAAGACGCAACCATTATTTCTGATCAAAACGCAACCAACAACTATTAAGCAAAACGCATCCAAGACTGTTATGGCAAAACGCAATCAATAATGCTTAATCAAAACGCAGCCAGGAAACATCAAAACGCAACCAAGAAACATCAAAACGCAACCATGAAACAACAAACTTGGCAAATTCTAACTCACTCACTAAAATTTCCAAGGCATATCTGGGTTATGACATACACTCTAAGTTGCTTACTCAGCATATAATCAATCAACCTAGTGTCACAACACACCTCGAACGACTATGGTTTTGACTAAAACGTCAAGCAAGCTGCGAAAATCACACAAGGACCCTAAAATATCTATTGGAAGTTCAATTAAGACAACATCGAGGCATCATGTGTGATGTTAACATTTAACCCAGCAATCAAATACCAAATAGAAACACTAAGCATTTATTTTATGATGAATGAGCTCGAACGACTACACAACAAATGATTTAACAAATTTCAGGCCATGGTGTTAACAACAAAGCATGTTTAGATGTTAGACAACATTAAGTAATCCTTACCTAACCACAAAATCACCCTGAAGATCACACACGAGGCAAATCGCAAGGACAGTGAGTTTTGGAATGAGAGAGTATTGAGTTTGACTGGTCTTGGGTGATTTGACTAAGTCAAAACGCAACTAGATAATATACCTAGGTAATACTTTCATCTATTGGCAAAGTTGGCCCCTCCTTTTCTTATATATTTTCATCTAAGGTTTAATGGCAACTAAGGGTAATAAGAAATTGCATAAATGGCACATTTGGTCCTTTATATTTAACAAGCCTAGGAAACATATAGCAAATAGCACATAAGACCCTATACTTGCATATAACAGACACATTCAGCCCTTTTTGAGTTAACTCAAGTTTGACTCCCCCTTAAACCATAACCCCGTTAGTTACCAAATCTTTCTCAATTATGTATACAAATTGTTAAAATGCCCGTTAGATGTCATAAATTTGAACAATGCTCTCCCCCTCAATCAATGACCCATTTTCTATTTAAAGAGTTGTAGTCGTTGATTGAGTGTCAAATTTTTGTGAAATTCAAGTCCTATTGATTGTCAAAAAATAAGATTAAACCACCATGTGACATCCAAATAATTTTCTGAAGAATCATAGAAGGAAAAATTATAAGGATAAAAGAAGACTTCTCTTCTTAATAAGGAAATAATGCACTGAAACGTACATTAGATCGAGGATGCACGGATATAAAGTAATCCATGCCCGGGAGAACTGAATCACCCGTTGTTAGGAACAGCCATCTTTTTGGCGACGAGCTTTCCTCATTTTGAAAACCGGGTTGCAGTCTGAAATAACTGCAAGCCATTTAGACATGTTTTGAAAAGTTTGAACTTCCGTTCGAGCTTCATTTAAAGGCCCGTGTCATTATTGAATGACATTTCTAGGTCCGTAAATGTTATCGATAAACGGAAGACATGTCTTGGAAAACTTTTTTTTTTGATGAATATGTACATATTTACATAGGATACTTGAAGTAAATCCGTTACACATCCTTATCATCCTGAAGACGTTTAAGTGTCTCTGGCTTCATACTCTTCATGCCAAGCCGCAGGAGAATGAAGTCAAATCGTTCTCTAGGCAGTGCCTTAGTGAATATATCCACCAGTTGACACTCTGTCCTCACGAAATACAACTCAACCACTCCCTTCTTTACTTATTCTCTAATGAAATGATGTCGGATGTCGATGTGTTTAGATCTGGAGTGCTGGACGTTGTTGCAGCATAGAGCTATGGCACTCTTGTTGTCACAATACAGAGGGATGTGATTGTATGCAAAGCCATAATCCGATAATTGAGGCCGCATCCATAGGATTTAGGCACAGCAACCAGACATTGCGATATATTCAGCCTCTGTAGACGAGATGGACGTGCTAGTTTGCTTCTTTGATGACCAGCTAACTAACTTATCACCAAGGAACTGAGCACTACCAGATGTGCTTCTTCAAGTGTCTTGACAACCTGCATAATTTGCGTCTGCGTATGCTGTTAGTGCCATGGCGGTGTCTTTCGAATACCAAAGACCCATATTTATGGATCCTTGGAGATACCGAAAGACCCGTTTAACTGCTTCAAGGTGTTTTTTAGTGGGCTTAGATTGATATCTAGCACACATGCACACAGCAAAAACAAGGTCAGGTCTGCTGGCCGTGAGATACATCAGGGATCCAATCATACTGCTATATTGGGTCTAGTCAACAGGGATCCCTGAGAGGTTGATTGCAGTTTTACTTACCTATAAAATATATAATAATAATACTACTTAGGTAAATTCCAACTATTCACCTTTAACCAAGGTAAAA
>BQNB010099721.1:0-24864 GCA_026074375.1 Tanacetum coccineum | reverse complement strand
CTCAAAAAGTCAAGTGACCAAAGAGCTTGGTCAGCTTGTTTTAGACACACAAAAATAAACTTTTTTGACACTTAAACTCAAACATACAATGGCTTATTCAAATAAGCCATTGTATACCTTTTTTAGAAACCACAGCTTGAAAAATGATTTAATAAACCTTTGAAAAACAATTTTAAAACTTAAATACTTTTAACAACAGCTTAAATGAGCTTAAAAACTTAAGCTAAAACTACTTGAGTGACCATAACCCATACCAAAGACCCTTTTGACCCGTTTTTATAGTTAACACACACACCCCTTAAGTCTAACTGTCCCAACCTTATTGTACTTAAAAACTATTTTAAAAACTAAAATAGCTAAAACCTTTTATCTACTCACACTAGAAATCACCTAATTAAGCTATTTTAAGACTAAAATCTACAGCTTATTTCTAGAAATAAGCTAGTTACTCTCCTAGCCTTTTATACTAACAATGACAGAATTAAGAAATTTAGACTAAATTGATTCTAGTTAAAATTACTTAAAGACATTTAAAATTCTAAACTAACTAAGTAATTCTAAGCATGATTAAGCATACACAAAGATAATTCAATAAGCTGAATGAAAAAGCTAAATGCTACAGTAAAATTTAGAAAATGAACCTTAAATTTGTAGTCTCAGAAACTAGCCACTCTTGTTGAGTGAGTGGCTTAAAAACATGAACCTAATGGCTACCTTAGCCTCTAAACCTTTAAGCTTTTAAGCTCAATAAGCTTCTAAGAGCTTATTACTCCTTGTAGCTTCCAAATTGAATGAAAACTGAATTCAAATGAAAGATATTGAGCACTAATGAACAAAGACAGTATATAAAAGCTTTTAACAAGAGTTGAACAACTTTTGAACTTAAGAAAATGTAATAAGCTACAATGAGCTTATCACAAGCTTATTGTTAAAATACAGCTTAAAACATTAGAATTTGAGAACAAAACACAACTGAACTGGTTTATTGCTTTTAAAAACAAAGAGTACAAGTGAAGAAACAGAGATTACAACTAATTTGAAGAATCTAAAAAGCTTAATTCGATGAACAGTACAAAATAGAAAAATTACAAATGAAACTGAAATTAAAAACACACTAACTACTTAAAAACTACTTAAAACTATCTCCCCAGCCACAATGGCTTTACATTGTTTAAATAGTAAAAACGACTAGGGCTTATGTGTCTTCTCTTTGTCTTCTAGCCTTTGTGCTTTCTTGTAGACACAACAAGAGGGTTGTGTTTGTTGTGAGAGTGCAAACATAAATGAATGGCCCTCCATTCACCTTTGTGCCCGAGAAAACTTATATCGACCTTTAATGAAAATTGGTGGGAGTTTGGGGATTGCCAACGTGGCAATGCTACAGCTGGGGTGAGTATAGTGGAGGGGGAGGAGAGGTTTGTCCATGGATTTTTGAGGTGCAGGGTAAAAGGGAGTGGGCTAAGATTTCTTACAATAATAGCTATCATTCGAGTATAAGATGTGCTACGTTTAAAGCCTTGTACGGAATGAAGTGTAGGTCGCCTATTTTATGGGTTGAGATTGGAGAAAGTAGTTTGATTGGACCTGAATTAATTCAAGAAACGACTGATAAAGTTGTGTTGATAAAGGAGAAGCTCAAGGAAGCAAGAGATAGTCAAAAGAGCTATGCTGACAATAGATGCAAACCATTGGAATTTGAAGTAGGAGATCGAGTGATGTTGAAAGTATCCCCATGGAAAGGTGTAATTCATTTTGGGAAAAAGGGAAAGTTAGCACCGAGATACATAGGACCCTTTAAAATTCTTGAAAGGATCGGTCCTGTAGCTTATCGATTGAGATTGCCTGAGGAATTGAGTGGAATACATGATACGTTTCATGTGTCAAACCTAAAGAAATGTTTGGCGGATGCTAGTTTGCATGTGCCATTAGATGAGATAAAGGTTGACAAAACTCTTCGTTTTGTTGAGGAACCTGTAGAGATTTTGGATCGTGAAGTTAAGAGTTTAAAGCGTAGTAAGATAGCGTTAGTAAAGGTTCGTTGGAATTCTAAGCGTGGTCCTGAGTTTACTTGGGAACGTGAGGATTATATGAAGTCTAAGTATCCTCTGTTGTTTGTCGTTCGAGTTGATGAATCGGCTAGTTAAATCTCGGGATGAGATTTCCTAAAGGAGGGGATACTGTGACAACCATGGCTTGAGCAGGTTAGTCAAACCGTTAGTGTTGACTTAAATGCCTGTTGCAATGTTCGGTTTATGTGATTTTATGTGATTTTATGTGGTTTTGTGCGTTTATGTGGGTTATTGGAAACCAATCTATTGAGTGTGATCATCTCAATGAGATTCTGTCACCAATGCCCAACTGCAGGCAATGATTAACAAAGGCGTTACTGCTGCACTGGCAGCACGTGATGCAACTAGGAATGGCGATGATAGCCATACTTCAGGAACGGGTGCCAGAAGGCCTGTGCAAGTTGCTCGTGAATGCACCTACCCGGACTTCCTAAAATGCCAACCCTTCAACTTCAAGGGCACTGAGGGAGTTGTTGGACTCACTCAGTGGTTCGAAAAGATGGAGTTTGTTCACAGCATAAGCAAATGTACAGTAGCATGCCAGGTCAAATTTGCTACGTGTATCCTGCAAGGAAATGCTCTTACATGGTGGAACTCCCACGTTAAGACCACTACTCCTGAAGCTGCCCATGCAATGCCATGGAGGACACTGAAAAAGATGATGACAGACAAATACTGCCCAAAGGGCGAAATTAAGAATCTAGAGTTTGAAATGTGGAATTTGAAGGTGAAGGGTACCAATGTGGTAACTTATAGCCAAAGTTTCCTAAAACAGGACTAATCTGCGCTCCGATTTTCCGAAGAAATAACAAAGTTGAAAAATAGATACGATGGCTTGCCCGACATGAATCTATGGCAGTGTATGGCAACTAAGCCCAAAACTTTCAGGATCCCAATGAGTTCTGCCACTGAACTCATAGGACAAAAAGATCAACACTTTGGTCTGAACATCAGGCAATACAACACAAGAAATGTCTTTTTAGCATCCGTCAGGAACAACCAGAATCAGCAACCAAACAAGAGACAAAACACTAAAAGAGCTTATGCCACAGGAAATGGTGACAAGAGACCATATGAAGGGCCTAGACATCTGTGTTCCAATTGTAACTATCACCACGAAGGTCCTTGTGCTCCCAAATGCCACAAGTGCAACCGATTTGGTCATTTATCTCGTGACTGCAGGAATCTCCCAAATGTCAACACTAGGGCTAATCAGAGGGTTTGTTTTGAATGTGGTGCTCAAGGTCATTTCAAGAGGGATTGTCCAAAATTGAAGAACAACAACAACTAGGGTAATCGGGTTAGAAATGTCAAGGCTCAGACAAAGGTGTATGCCGTGGGCAATGCAGGGGCAAACCCGGACAACAATGTCGTCATGGGTACGTTTCTCCTAAACAACTGATATGCATCTATTTTATTTGATAGCGGTGTTGATAGGAGTTTTGTATCTACTGCATTTAGCTCTCGAATTGTTATCACTCCAACTGCATTAGATCATGATTATAATGTCGAACTAGCCGACGGGCGAATTATTGGGTTAAACACTATTATCCGTGTAGTACCTTTAAACTTCTTAAATCATCCCTCAACAAAGACCTAATGCCCTTAAAACTCGGTAGATATTTGACGTAATTAATTGGTATGGATTGGTTTGGACAAAGTACCATGACGTATATTGGTTTTGTCGCTAAAAGAAATCGATCGTATTCCTTTTGTGAGACTAAATTTTAATCGTTTGGGTGACGGAAGCAGCAATTGAACACGGGACCGCATTAAACATCATCCTCGTGTACTACTGCTCAAAGTATTTAAACGAATGGATTGTCACGTATTCTTAGCAAATATCACCGCAACCAAAGACAAAGACAAGTCAAAGGGAAACGACTTGAAGATGTGCCAGTTGTTCAAGAATTTCCTGAAGTTTTTCCTGAGGACTTGCCGGGTATACCAACCCACTCACAAATGTAAGTTTCGAATCGATTTGGACATGTGCTACACCTTAGCACTGCACCATATAGATTAGCACCGTCCGAAATGAAGGAGCTAGCGGAGCAACTACAGGAACTTACGGACAAAGATTCAAAAACCAAGTTATTGTCCCCTCACACTGGGGAGCTCCGGTTCTATTGTAAAGAAAGAAAGATGGGTCTTCCTGATGAGCATCGGATTACATGGAATTGAACAAACTGACATTGAAGAACCGCTACCCACCGTCCCAATGATCGATGACCTATTTCGATCCAGCTTGTCCAGTATCGAGTATTTATTCAAAGATCGATCCCAGGTCAGGGTATCACCATTGAGATTCAGAAGAAGACATTTCCAAGACTGCATTCAGGACTCGATACGGTCACTATGAATTCCAAGTCACGTCTTTTGGTTTGACTAATGCACCGGCCGTGTTCATAGACCTTATGAACCGGGTGTGTAAACCATATCTAGACAAGTTTATAATTGTCTTCATCGATGACATTTTGATCTACTCCAAAAAAGTAAAAGGAACATGAAAGAACACCTTAGGCAGATCTGAAATTGCTTAAGAAGCGAAGAATTTGTATGCCAAGTTCTCACAAGTGTGAATTCTGGGATTCCAGGTATAATTCCTTCGGTCACTTGATGACTGTACGAGGTATTCACGTGACCCTATTCCAAGATTGAATCTATCAAAGATACGCCAGTCCCAATGACCAAACTACCCATAAAGGTGGTCAAGTTTGATTGGGGTGATAAACAAAACAGCTTACACTGTTTAAGCAGAAGCTGTGTGCGCACCAATCCAGGCCTTACCAGAGGGAATCAAAGATTCATTTGCAAAACGATGCTTCAAAAAGGGTTTGGGCGCTGTGTTTGATGCAAAGAGAAAATGTGATTTCTTATGCATCACTCAGTTAAAAATTCAGAAAAGAACTATACGATTCATAATTAAGACTTGGGGCAGTAGTGTTCGCTCTAAAGATTATGGAGGAACTATACTGTACGGAACCAAGTGCACCGGTGCTCACTGATCACACGATTTAACAATACATACTAAACTATGATCAAAGGTAATTAATATAATGCAACGTCGCAATGTTTAGAGTTGCGATTTTTAACGATTGCGAAATTTCGTTATCACCCATGGAAAGGCGAATGTTGTTGCTGATAGGCTCTTGCATAAGGAAGGAACGAGAACCACTAAGGGTTCAGGCCTTAGTGATGACTATTGGCTTGGATCTTCCTAAACAAATCTTGAAAGCTCAGACTGAAGCACGAAAGCCGAAGAACATCAAGAAGGAGATGTTGAGTATTATTGGTAGAGAATTCAAAAGATACCGGAGAAACTTAAAATGGAACAAGATTGGAAACCACATCGGAGGAACACTCTGCTAACCTCTGGCAGGAGTGGTTACCAGTTATGGCGACTATAAGACCTTGATCATGCCGAGTCCCGACAAGGTCTAAAATCTCTTACATCCAGGTTCTGACAAATGTGACCGAGGATATGAGAAACTATACTGGTGGCCCAATATGAAAGTTAACATCGCCACCCATGTTAGCAAATGTTTGACATGTGCTAAGGTCAAGGCCGAACATCAGAGACCATCAGGTTTGTTAGTACAGCCCGAGATACCTCAATGGAAGTGGGACAACATCACGATGGATTTGTCATGAAGTTCCTAAGTCGCCACAGAAGGTTATGACACTATTTGGTTATCGTTGACCGTCTTACAAATTTTTCCATTTTTATGCCAAGAGGAAACGGATCCTATGGAAAAACAGGGAACAACATGTACCTAAAGGAGTACTCACGAAGCAGTGGAATACCTGTTTCAATTATCTGTGATCGTGACCTGCGTTCGCACAAATACAAATTTCTGGAAGTCCACTTCAGAAGGCTTTGGGTAAAAATTTTGGATATAGTATTGCATATACAACCGCAAACCGACGTACAAAGCGAGAGAAACCATCCCAAACTCTCGATGATTTATGCCTACGATGCTTAGCATAATCGACTTTGGAAATGGTTGGTGTAAATATTGCCATTAGTCGAGGTTTTCATACAATAAAGTATATCATGCGTAGCAATAACGGTTGCACCGTTTAAGCACTTTATGGTTAAAGTGTCGTTTACACCGTGTGGTTGGGCGAGTTGGACAAGTTCAACTCAACTGGTCATAATAAAGAAACAACGAGAGATCATGCCAGATTTAAACAAAGGATCGAACCCGCTCGTGATCGACCAAAGAGCTAACCGAAATCAAGCGTAAAACCGATAGAGTTTTCAGTTTGATAAAGTTATGCTTAAGGTTTCGCCTTGGAAAAGGGGTCGTACGTTTTGGCAAACGGGGGAAGTTAAACCCTAGATATGTCGGACCTTTCAAGGTGTTGAAAAAGGTTGGAGCCATTGCTTACAAGATTGAGCATCCTCAAGAGCTGAGCAAGGTCCACGATACATTTCATGTATCCAACTTGATGAAATGTTATTCTGACGATCCATTAGTCGTTCCGTTGGAAGGACCTCCATGTGGATGACAAGCTTCATTTTGATAGAAGAGCCTGTAGAAATCATGGATCGCGAAGTCAAACAATTGAGGCGAAGCCGTGTCCCAATTGTCAAGGTTCGATGGAACTCTAGGCGGGTCCTGAGTTTACATGGAATGGGAAGATCAATTCAGGAAGAAATAACCACACCCTATGCACAGATCACAAACATTCCGTCGTCAGGTGCCTGTGTCAAACCTTGAGGACAAGGTTCCATTTTAAATCGGGGAATACTATAACACCTCGTGTTTTAGGTCAATGTACGACATTATGTAATCTACAATTTCTTTTTAGGGTTTTATGCGTTTGCTCTTAAATCGTAATCGTTAAGCTAAAACTCGTAAAGCTAAAAATAGATCATTCAATTAAACGGCTTAAAAAACGATTAAACGTTTACATCAAGCAAGTGTTACATTATTATTATGAGGAACTTATCACTTTATTCATCTTATTTTTATTGTGTTACTAAAATGCTTATGTTTCGCGATAAACTGCTATTTCGCGGATTCCCCGGAAGCACAAAACTTAACTACGCTTAAACAAAATAACCCACGATTTATACCCATACCAAAATAAATCAAAATATCAAGCCCATATAATAGTTTGTGGCCAAATTTGGTGAGATAAGACCAACAAATATCCTATGTGCATGTCACTTTGCCCTAAATATCAAGGTTAGGCCAAAAATCAAGGGAACAAAGCCTACACCTTATGTTACGACTTGACTACTTGCCACTATGATCTTACCTTGAAGTCCTTGACTTAGTCTTTCATCAATAAAAGGCATTATCTAGCAAGTAAACACACATCTTTCATTTTCCAAAGTGTAAACAAAATCAAAACTCTCCCTTTCTATCCTACATACCCCACGGCTCAAAATCACTATCATACACAATCCATACAAAATTTTCTACCACATATACAATTATTGATTTACAAGTTTTTGGGGTGAGAAACATATGCATGTTTTACAAATTGGACGCAAGTGTATATTTTACATGATTACGTGTTTGCCTAAGTAGCAATAACCCACTATTCCAGAATCATGAACTGTCAATTACTGGAATGTGAGCGCGAATGATTATAGATAGATCTATTTGGGATTGACCTCCCCGTTCGGGTGACTAGCTATCACTGAAAACGAACGTATATCATGTTGGGATTTATGGATGTAACGGTTAAACATCGTCACGGGCCAATGTAAGCAATAATTATTAATATTGTAATCATTTAAGTCGAGCTTCGATGTCCATTGAAGCCATCATACGTAATTACATTTATGTGATGTTTGCATCCGTTGCATTATCACGGGGAAATCTGCGGTCCCGCTTATACATTTACATAAACCTATGAAATTCACCAACTTTATGTTGACGTTTTAAATGCAAAAGTTTCAGGAGATCATTAAGGCACTGGTACAAAAGTGATAATTGGTTGGTTAGTGTTTGGATGTCCTGCATTAAAGATTTAGTCGCATTACATTTTGTATATCTGTTATGGGCTGGAAATCTTTGTAATAATAACAAGTAAACAAGTGAAGCTTCGAGCTTTTGTAAACATTTTGTTAAATCCAATGTATCAGTTTTAAAACGACTTTTAATTGTCGTTCAATATATATCTTGTGCTAGTGATCTGAGAAGTAACACGCCCGGACCCTTATTCCGCTGCGACCCAATTTGGGGGTGTTACAAAACAACTTATTGGCTACTTTGGAGGTTCCGAAATGACACGACTTTTGCTACAAAAGACCTAACAAGCAGCTTATCATTGATGATGTAAAGCTCTCGTCATTTACTTGGATCTCTAGTAGACCAAAAAAGGTTTCTATTAAGTGGATAGAGTGGATATGTAACCCTTGTGACGCTTTATCTCATTGTTTGTAACTTCTTCTATCTTCTTGCTAGTTTGTTAATCTATTTCTCTTGCCGTTCAAAAAAAATGATTTTTGCTTATGGAAAATATGGGAAATAATAGTTATTGAAATATTCACTAAATTGCAAGCAAGTCTTTTTGTTGTTCATTGATATTTAATTTATATATTAAACTTGAGTTAAACGCGTAATAACCAAATTATGTAATTATCACATTTTTATTTGGCATCACAGCAACATCAGGTGCAGGGGCGGATGCACTTACAAAGTATGGGGGAGGGGGGGCGGTGCCCTCCATAATTTGCCAAAAAACATTGGTTTTTAGTGTAGATTTTTTTATTGACGATTTTATTAAAGTGCACCCCACCACAAAATCAAATTGCCCCTACTTACAAACTAAAGTCCAACATTTAACACTCTAAAACCTTAAAATCCTTCATTTTCTAAGTGACAATACTCGATTTTTTATTACGATCCCTATTTTTATCCTAATTTTTTCGTCGTACTTTTTTTGCTATTGTGAAAAAAAAATTTGCCCCCCACAATACAATTTCCTGGTTCCGCCACTGATCAGGTGCACATAACGAGGTTTGTTTTGTTCATTTTGCAAATAGATCAAGTGTTATGCAGGCTTTAAAGGAGACAAAGAAGTACGAGCTAAATGATAATGTTGGCTCTTGTGTTTTTTATGTTATTCAGTAGTGTAATCAGCACTTGTATTTTGGAAAAACAATCTGACATTACTGGTTTTAATGAACAGGTCAAACTTTAGAGTGCTCTCTTTCTAAGCCACAAACAGATCAGAAAACATCCGAAGGATCTTCCAACTCGCAGAAGGTTGCTTTACTTCCACACCATCCTCATGTTGGGTATGGCTTGGTAGAGAGTCCATACGAGGCTTTGACTGCAGGCTATGCTGGGGCAGGCTATCCGCAGGTTTGGTTTTACACCATCCTTCTAATGTATTGTTGGGATTAAAAGGCTTCTTAGTGTTGTTGAAGTTAATGTTGCTAGTTATGATTGTTACTACTATTGGTTCAAGTTACAACTGCTGGTTGGAGTTACTACTGCTGCTCAAGATTGAAGAAAAAGTTCTAAGTCATTACTACATGCTAGTGTAATATTAGTACTGCCAGTACAAAATGTTACTACTGCTAGAAGAGTTTTTGCTGTTATACTTAGTACTGTTAGTCTATTTTAGTATTGCTAAAGAGATATGTATGAGATATATTAGGAAAAGATATGTATGAGTAGAAAACGCGTTGTAAGCCCGTTAGGGTTCCTTGGTTTATAAAAGGAGACCCTAGGGCATGTAGTTTAGATATCTCGCATCTCTCATTCATATACATTTTGATATATAGCTTCAAGGTTGTAAACCCTAGTACTACACAGAGTACTCGTATTATTGGTAATAATAATATTGGAGCTTTTCAGTATTATCATTGTTCATACAGTTTACTGTTTCATTAATATTCTTCTAAGTATTAAAGAGTAGATTCCGCTTACTCTTTAGTATTCACAAAGTTTCTACCATAGTTGTTTTGGATTTATCCAAAGTAACTTAACCTTTACAAGCTAAAGAATCGGTCTTAAGTTGGGATCAACAAGTGGTATCAGAGCTTGTGTTCTAAAACTTTGAACAAGAAGAACCCTTTACTCACAAGGAAGAGATGGATCTAGAAACTGATCAAACCACTACTACTGCAAAGCTGCCCATTCTCAAACATGGTGAATATGATATGTGGAGGCTAAGAATCGAGCAATACTTTCAAATACAAGACTGCTCTATGAGATGTCATAAAGAATGGAAACTCATTCAAACCAGCAGCTCAAACAATAACAAATGCTGATGGTACCTCAACTTCACTAATACTATGTCCTGTAACTACTGAAGAAAAGGTTCAAAAGAAGAATGATGTGAAGGCTAGAAGTATGTTACTGATGGCACTTCCTAATGAACATCTAATGACATTTAATCAGTACAAGGATGCTAAGACTTTATTTGCTGCTATACAAACAAGATTTGGTGGTAATGAAGCCACAAAGAAGACTCAGAAGACTCTTTTGAAGCAAATGTATGAGAACTTTAGTGCTCCAAGCACAGAGTCTTGACTTTATTTCAATAGATTCAGAAAATGAAAGTATAGGCTATCTTGGGTGAAAATATTTCACAAGAAGATCTTAATTTGAAAATTTTGAGAAGTCTGCCTTCTGAGTGAAAAACTCCATGTTGTGGTTCTGGAGGAATTAAACCTGATCTAGACACAATGAGCTTTGATGATCTCTACAACAATTTCAAGATTGTTGAACAAGAGGTTAAAAGAACTACAAGCTCAAGCTCCAGCTTAAGTTCTCTAATAAAGGCTTTTTTTATCATCCCCAAACAGTCACTAATGAAGTTAATATTTGCTTAAGGAGTTAGTACTAGCTAACACTCAGTTAGCCCTGCAAATCAACTCAAGTTAGCATCCAGCTAGTAACTGCAGTTTATACTGCAACTTAAGTGATGACATTGTTTATGCATTATTGGCAATCAAAACCAAGACGAGTCTCAACTTGTATATAAGGACAGTGAACAAATCCAAGAAGATGACAATAGAAAGAAGATAGATTTTGAATGGAAGTTATGCATTGCCTGAGCAATGAGACAAGAGTTTTTCCAGAAAACCTAGTAGAAAGATCACTATCAATGGGAGTGACACAGCCTGGACTATGACAAGTCCAAAGGTGGAGTGTTTCAACTGCCATAAAAGAAGGGACACTTGCAAAGGAATGCAGAGACCTAGGAACCAATATAGCAGGAACATAGACTCAAGACAAGCTCCTAAGAAGGACTGTAAATGTTGAAGAAACTTCTTCCAAAGCCAAGGTGGCTATTGATGGAGCAGGTTTGACTAAGATATATGGGTATAGAATGAGAAGTTCTACAAACTAGCTCCTAATGGCTTTTTCAGAATCTGAGGTACATAATACCAACACTAGTTCAAAAAACAAAAACCTGTCAAAAAAGCATTGAAACTCTTAAAACATAACTTGATGATTAAAATAGAAAGGGGGTTTAACAAATCTGAGTTCAATTACCTAGTTATAAATAAGGTTAGCAACTGTAGAAAGAGCAACTGTCTTTTACAAAAAGAATGAGATTAATTTTTGTGAGCAACATGTTGTTCTTAATAAGTATGATATCTCATATAAAGACTAAGAAATTAGCATGCTTAAAAGTGAGTTAGAAAAGCTTAAGCAAGAAAAAGAAACAATCAACTTAAAAATGAAAATTTTTATAAGCTTCTAAGAGTCTAACAAATTAATCTGGAGTCAGATAACTGATAAAAGTAGAAAAGGGTGTGGGGTTTTTTAAGCTATAATGCTGTCCAACCTCCATAACAGGGTTATTTCACCACCCAAAACTTGATTTGTCCTAACCTGTCTAAAGAAGAGTTCCAACAGCCTGAGTTTGAAGGCTATGAACCTAAGCCTAGTAAGAGTGTTAATGAAGATATTTCTAATAAGATTAGGGAATCTCCTAATGCCCTATTGGTTAAGGAGTTGGTGTCATATGATAAATTAGAGAAGAAAACTGTTTCTCCTACTGTTTCCAAGATTGAATTTGTTAGACCTAAACAACAAGAAAAACCAGTTTGGAAACCAGTTAAGTATGCTGAAATGTATAGGTCATAAAGCCCTAGGGGAAATCAAAGAAACTGGAATAATCAGAAGTCCCAACAGCTAGGAAGTGACTTTGTGATGTACAATAAAGCTTGTTTTATCTGTAGAAGTTTTGACCATGTGTAGGCTGACTGTAATTACCATCAAAGGGAAAGGGTGGTATCTGGGAATAATTATACAAGGGTGAATTATAATTATTCTGCTAAAAAGGCTCACCCTGGTGCTCACAGGAACATGGTTCCAAGAGCAGTTTTAATGAAAACTGGCCTACGATCACTTAATACTGCTAGGCCTGTTAAGTGCTCACTTTGCTTGTGGTTCGTGTTGTCCACAGGTGGTTTTAGGTAATGATTTTCCTCTTTTGAACAATATTTTGTTTATGTGATATTCATGTTTCGACCTTGTCGGCCTTGTTTTGGGGGTTTGTTGTAACTTTCTTTTAATGTTTGTGCATAGTGTTTTTAGTTCATTTATCTTTTTCTAGAAGGTTATGCGGAGGGTAGCTAGTCCTCCTTTTCCTTCTGGATTTTAGATGTTCTGACACTTAATGCAACTTAATTACGATTGAAAGTGTTTTATTTTTTAACAAGTAGTAGGCTCGTGGCCGTTACAGTTTCCTTTAAGAATGTCTTTGTATAGTAAGGTGAGTAACTTGTGTAGCTCTAAACGAATACTACATATAATATTTCCCGAGGTTCACTATGTTCTAGGTTCTAGGTATTATTCGTCCTTTAAGAGTTGATAGGACATAGGCTCTTGTGCCATCAGTTTTCAAGTACTTTATAAGGTCCTTCCCAGGTCGGTCCCATTTTTCCAGTGTATTCTACTTCGCTTACACTGTTGAGCCAAAGTACGTAGTCTCCGAGCTTGTACGTTGATGGCCTAACCTTTTTGTTGTAGTATTGTTCGAGCTTTTTCTTATACGATGCTTCCCTGATTGTAGCTATTTCTCTTCTTTCTTCTAAGACTTCTAACTTAATTCTGAGATCTTGCTCATTTTAGGCTGGGTCTACTTTCCTTGTTATTTTCGTGGGTATGCTAATTTCTATTGGCAGAACAGCCTCCGTCCCATACGTGAGGTTGAAAGGTGATTCTCCATTGCGCTTTTTCGGACTTATTTTGTGGGCCCATAGGACTTACGGGAGTTTATTAACCCATCTTTTGTGTGTCCTTCCCAGTCTTTTTTCTACTCCTTTGACTATTTCTTTGTTTGTAACTTCGGTCAATCCATTACCTTGTGGGTAGTATACGGAGGTAAAAGCTTGCTTAATCTTGAGTCTTTCACAGAATTGTGGGAATACCCCTTCTTCGAATTGTGTTCCGTTGTCAGAGACAATCATTTGTGGAATTCCAAAGCGGCATACGATATGCTCCCAAACGAACCTTTCTATATGTTTTCTCGTGACACTTGCTAAAGGTTTTGCTTCCACCCATTTTGTAAAGTAGTCTACGGCTACTATTAGAAATTTTACTCTTCTGGGAGCATCCGGTAGAGGTCCTACTAAGTTAATTCCCCATTGTATGAAGGGTCATGCTGTCGTTACTGAGGTCATGTCTTGTTTTGGTAACCTGGAGATTGGCGAGTGGATTTGGCATGCGTCATAACTTTGGATAGTTTCTGTTAAGTCTATGCGCATAGATGGCTAGTAATATCCCAATGTTGTTATTTTAGCTACAAGTGATCTTGGTCCAGTGTGTAACATGCAGGCTCCTCCGTGAATTTCTCAAATTACTTTCTTTGCCTGCTTGGGACCTACACATCTTAGCCAAGGGGCATGGAAAGACCATTTGTAAAGGATTCCGTCGATCATTCGGTAATTCAGAGCCCTTACTCTAACTTTTCTTTCCAACTTCTTATCTGCTGGTAAAATTCCACTAACAAGGTATTCTATGATTAGAGTCATCCAATTATTTACTTCTTCCACGATTGTTTTCGCTACTTGCTTTTCATGAATTGATTTCCTTGCTAATTTTTCCACTAATACTTTTTTTGTCAAATTTTTGAAAGTTAGCGATGCCAGTTTACTTAGCGCATCAGCCTTCTTGTTTTGATTTCTTCTTATGTATTGAACCTCCAAGTGTCAAAAATTCTTTAGCAAGTCTTTAGTTATTTGTAGATATTACTTGACGTGGTCGTGTTTTGCTTCATATAATCCGTTAACTTGGTTGGCTACGAGCTGTGAATCTACGAAGACTGTGATTTCTTCTATCTTCATTTCTTTTGCAATGCGGAGTCCGGCTATGACGGCTTCGTATTTAGCTTCATTGTTGGTTGCTGTGAACTCGAACTTCAAAGTGTATGTGAATTTTGTGCCTTCTGGACTTACTACCATCAAGCTAGCCCCAGAGCCATCACCGCTCGATGCTCCGTCTATATATAGCTTCCATCTTGTAGTTTGCTCCGTCTGTTGTTTTTCTTCAAAGTCTGTTTCCTCGTCTTCTTCTTTGGTTTCTGCCCGGAAGTCTGCAAGGATTTGGGTTTGGCTGCGTTCTAGGCTTGAACTTGATTTCGTATTCTCCCAGCTTTATGGCCTATCTGGCTACCCTCCCCGATTTATTGGGTTTGGACAACAAGAGTCTTATTAGTTTGTTGTCAGGACGGTTATGTTGTATGCTTGAAAGTATCTTTTTAGACTTCTTGCAACATGAATTAAGGCTAACACTAGCTTTTCCATAATTGGGTAGTTGAGAGGGGCCCCTTGCAGTACTCTGTTCACGAAATATATGGGTCTCTGGTCTTTCCCTCTTTCTGCCATCAAGACTACACTTATACATTCCTTCGAGGCTGCCAAATAAACGATCAAATTTTCTCTTGCTTTAGGTGCCACAAGGGTGGGAGGTTTCTCTATGTATCTTTTCATTTCTTCAAAGGCTTTGTCTACTTCTTTTGTCCATGTGAAGTCTTTCTTATCGAGACAACCCTTTAACATTTTGAAGAAGCGCAAAGATTTTTTTGCACTTTTGGATAGGAACCTGTTAAGGGCTGCGAGTTTTTCGTTGAGGCTCTGTACATCTTTGATGGTTTTTGGCTTTTTTAGACTTGAAAGGGCCTGGATTTTTGTCGGATTGGCTTTAATGCCTTGTTTTGACATTACATGCCCTAGAAATTGGCCTTCTTCCATCCCAAAAGAGCACTTCTTTGGGTTGAGTTTCATGTTTATCTTTCGAAGCCTTTCAAAGGTTTCTCGTATGTCTGCCATCATGTTTGTTTCATCCGTGCTCTTTATTACCATGTCGTCTACGTAACCTTCCATGTTTCTCCCAATCTGGCTCTCGAAGACTTTGTCTACTAACCTCTGGTAGGTGGCTCCTACATTTTTTAGTCTGAAAGGCATCTTTTGATAGCAATACACTCCATGTGGGGCATGGAAAGCTGTCTGTGCTCCTCCTCTTTTGCCATTTGTATTTGGTGATAACCTTTGTATGCGTCTAAAAAACACTTGAGTTTAAATTCAGAAAGCGAGTCTACTTTCCAGTAGCGAGTAGCAATCTTTAGGGCAGGCTTTATTTATATCCGTAAAGTTAACGCACATTCTCCAGGCTCTGTCCGTCTTTTTACCATTACAGTGTTGGCTACCCACGTTTGGTATCTTTTCTCTTTTAAGATTCCTGCTTGCCTTAGTGCTTCCACTTCTTTTGACGTAGTTACGGCCTGTTCCGGGGCCATCCTCCTTTTCTTTTGTTGCACAAGTGTGATTTTCTTATCTCCGTTCAACTTATGCTCAATGGCAAAATTTGTTCCTCCTATTTTTAGTGTTCGAGGGATTCCCGTCATGTCCGATTACTGCCTAGCGAATATGTCGGCATTATCTTTGAGCAGCTTGATCAACTCTTGTTTGGCTTTTGCAGGGAGTTATCTTTCGATGGTCACCGTTTGCTCCGGGTACCTCGAATTGATTATGATTTTTTCTTCTGGGTTAAAACATTCAAAGACTTGGAGTGGGCTTTGTGGGTGTTTCTTTCAACCTTTTTACTAACTCACATCTTTTTACATCTTGGTATTCTGAAATAATAACCCTTAGTCCATCTTTCGATTGATATAGTACTGCAGAGTGCATCGTGGAGGGAATCATCCCTAATCCTGCGATTACCGTCCTTTCAAGAAGCATGTTATTGGGGGAATCAGAGTGTACTATTAGGAAAGTGATTTGCTCACTCCTGTGGTGCGGAGCTTCTCCTACTGTTATCAAAAGACTAATTTCTCTCAATGGGCTGACTTGTTCGCCGGAGAACCCAGACATTGTTCGCCGAAGAAACCCAGATATGTTAATGGTATACGTCTCTCATCCTTTCTCTAATCTCTTTCCTGAGATTTAGAAAGCAATGTTCGTATATTATGTCACAAACAGCCCCTCTGTCGAGTAGGATTCTTCATACGTGTCTTCCATAAACTTGTACACTTATAAGGATAGGATCTACGGAGGGGGCCCTGTTACGAATGGGTGGGAATATCATCTCTTCAATACTCCTGATTTTTGGAGGCTCTTTCCTTTTCAAAGGATTATTGACCACCCATATCATGAGGATAGGTTCTTCCTTCCCTTTCGTGGTCGGTTCTGCTTTTACAGTCGGAGCTATCCACTCTCCGAGTTGAGTGTCCATTTGCTTAGCTTTCCCCTTCCTGATTCCTTTTATCAAATGGGCTAACTTTCCTGATTTTACGGCCTCCTCAATCTGGCTTTTCAATTCTCTGTAGGAGTTAGTATCATAATCATAGTCTTGGTGAAATTCATAATATTTGGGTGTGTCTCTGGTTTTGGATACCATCTTGGGTGGCTTTATGAAGGTTTTTACTACTTTTTTGGAGGCTAGGATCTCCCTAGGGGTTTTGGTGAGATTTTTTAGTATCCATGGGTTGGGTTCCTTATAGGGGTTGTATTTGTCTCACCTTTCTTTATTCTTTTTCCCTGACCCCTCCTAGGGCCTCTCTTTTTGTGGTTTTTCCCCCACCCTATTGTCTATAAAAGTAATGGGTTGCCCTTTGGAGGCTGTCTCTTCTGCTTGTAGCCAGAAGTATACTTTGTCCATGAGTCTGTCATATCTTTCTGGAAGCTCCGTGGATATGAATTTCACCAAAGATTTTATTTTTACCCCGTGCACAAACCCTGCTATCCTTTGATTCTCATTGAGTTTCGAGATCTGGGCAGTTTCGTCTGTGTACCGGGTAATAAAAGCTCGGTCACTTCCCCTCCCTTCTTTTGATCCCATTGACAGCTAAATGCGATTTCCTTTGCTTTTCTGTTAATTAAAATGAGTTTGGAACCTCGTCTTCAAGTCTTCGTAATTCGAAACACTCCTTTTGGGAGGCAATTCTACCAAACCCTTGTTGCGTCCTTTAGTATGTAGACGAACATGTGGCATGATACTGGCATCACCAATTTTTTCATCTTGGTTGCCCCTTCGAAGGCGTGTACGAAATCATCCGGGTCACCTTTCCTATCATAATATCGCACGTGTAAGGGGATTCTAAGGTCGTTCGGAAGTTGAAATTCTTCAATCCACTTTATTAGCAGGGAGGGGATTCCTTTATCATTTATGTATCCATCTTCAGGGCATCCAGCGTAGTACATTGCTCTTGGGGGTATATTTGATTAGGTGGGCAATGGTTGTACGCAGTGTAATCTTGGTGTGAGAAATAAGAGCGGTTAGGATTACTCCCGTTGTTAGAAGGGTGAATACTGTTGGGTGGATAAATGTAATTCGGGAGGTAAGTGCCATTCGGGGGTAAACATTATTTGGAGGCTAAATGTTGTTTGGAGGATAAACGTGACTTGATGGGTAGACGTTATTCGGAACATAGGTATTATTTGGGGGGTAAAAGTTATTTTGGGGGTAGACATGATTCGGAGGGTAAACGTTGTTCGGAGGGTAGACACTGTTTGAGGGATAAACGTTATTCGGAGGGTATGCATTATTTAGAGGATCTCCGTTAACGCATGTGGCTCCTCTTCGTGATAGTGTCCTCCTCCTTTTTTTTGTCTCCCTCAGATGGGAAGCTAGCAGCGGAGGTATGTTTCCCGTAATGGGTTCCCTCGTCATGCCAGAGGGTTGCGACCAAATCTCTGGTGGTGCTTCCATCTCTCTTTCTTCATCTACGTATTCGCTCGAATAGTTCAACCGTGTCGTGACACCCTGCAATCTTAATGCCCTCATTCTCTTCCTCATAAGGGGTTCTAATTGTGAGTAGTTTGTCGTAACGAATGCTTCATCAACAGTCTGCATCTCTATGTGCCTAGGCGTTACGGAAGGTGACTGGTTATTTAAAGTAATGTTTGAAGCTATGTTCGAAGGTGTAATAGGCGGAGGCCTTTCTTTGATGCCCCTCTCCTCCTCATTGGTAGGCCCAACATTTGGTGTTACAAGTGTTGGTGGTATCGTGTCGATTTCCATTACCATGATTCTGGATGTATTGAAGTATCAAATATTGGTAGGGTGAAAAGGAAGGCCTTACAAATTAATATTCAGCGGGTCCCACCGGGTGTGCCACTAATCGTACAATAGATTGAACCTTCTTGATTAGAGCCTATTGAGTAGATTATAAGCCTGGATACTTCTATAAGTAGGTATGGATGTACAATAAGATAGAAAGAAATCACTTGGGTTAGCACAAAGCATAGGGGTAGACCCTACAAACCAGCTCTGGCATGAGAATCAGTAATCATAGAAATTGTATGTGTTTTAGAAAGAGAGAGATAGAGAGAGAGAGAGTAGTGTGTGAGTTATATCATACCTGATTTAGGTAAATAAGGCGCTATTTATAAGTAAACCCTAGGAATGACCTAGTCTTCCCTACGTGTCTGATTCTGGTTGGCTAGAGCGAAGCATGATCTCATGAGCCAAAGAGAGGTTATCTGACTAGGCTCCAAGATCATGCCCATGTGTGGTAGTTGTGCACGAGCAAGAACAAAGGACAACCATTTATCCTTGCTGGTTCTACAAGATATTATGTCTTATCTTATATCTCGGAGCCTTGCTGGTCTCCTCAGAGGCTCTAGGCTCTGTTGGAAGCTTGGAGGCTCCGACAAGAACAGTCTTCGTTGTATGTTGGCGGTTCCCTTACGGTAGCCTTTGATGGGCTTTATGCCGATATACTTCCGAGATGTCTGAGTTGTGTACCATCGGAGGCTAGGTTCCGAACCGTCATATGGGGTACACCATCAACCGCACTTATACTTTTGGCCGAAGCTGCGAGGTACATTACCAATACTTCACCTTTGATTGGGGCTGTAAGTGTTGGTAATATTTCTATAAATTCCTTCATTTTTATAAAGGCTTCCTCGGCATCAGTTGTCCATTATATACTCTTCTTGTCTGTGCAGCTTTTAAGGGCTTTAAAGAATGGTAGCGACTTATCGGCACCCTTCGAAAGGAATCGGCTTAGTGCTGTCAGCTTCCCATTAAGGCTTTGTATCTCCTTGAACATTTTTGGTGGTTTGAGGTCGGTGATTGCCTTAACCTTCGACGGGTTAGATTTGATTCCCTGCTTGGTGATGAGATGCCCTAAGAACGGGCCTTCCTCAATGCCAAAGGAACACTTTTTCGGATTAAGCTTCATATTGATAGATCAAAGCCAGTCGAAGGTTTCTTGGATGTCTAGTAGCATATGTTCTTCTAAAGCACTCTTAATCACCATGTCATTGATGTATGCTTTAAGGTTTCCCCTGATTTGATCATTGTACACTTTTTTGACGAACATTTGGTAAGTTGCTCCTGCATTCTTTTAACCGAAGGGCATCTTTCGATAGCAAAATACTCCATTTCCAGTGAAGAAAGTTGTCTTATCTTCATCCCCTTTGGCCATTTGTATTTGATGGTAACCCTTGTAGGCGTCCAAAAAGCATTTTAGTCGGAACCCGAAGAGGGATTCCACCTTGCAATTGATTTCTGTCAAGGGATAGCAGTCTTTGGGGCAAGCTTTATTTTTGTTTGTGAAGTCTACGCACATCCTATAGCCTCCATAACTTTTCTTGACCATAACTAGATTGGCTACCCATGTATGATACTTGACTTCCCATAAGATTCCTACCTTTGTAAGCTCATTAACCTATTTGCATATTGCTTCGTTCCATTCTGGAGCTAATCCACGCTTCTTTCGTTTTACCGGTTCAATATGCTTGTACTCATTCAGCTTATGCTCCGTATTGACAAGCTTCCCTCCTACCATAATGGTTCTTGGGATCCCTATCATATTAGCGTATGTACATGCAAAGACAATTGCGTTGGATCAGAGGAGATCTTGTAACTTTCTCTTGAAGCTGGTTGGTAGCTGCTTCCCAATGACAACTGTCTGTTCAGGGTGTTTATCATTGACAATGATCCTTTCTTCCACGTCTACACAGTTAAGAACATATTTCGTAACCTCTAGAACACTTTCCTTGACCTTCTTTTGTCCCTCTTCTACTTTGTTGGGTTCGTAGGTTGAAAATACGGTAGCAATCACACAAGGAGTGTGGAATTTTAACGCTGCATGGATTGTGGACACTACGATCCCCATTTTTTGCATGGTTGTTCTTCTGAGGAGAAGGTTGTAGGGGGAGTTGGACCTGACGATAACAAAGTTCAGGGATTTCGTCCTTGTGTAAGGACTTTCCTCCATAGTAACTTCCAGATGGACCTCTCTGAGAGGCCATAAATGCTCTCCTTAAAACCCTATGAGTAGGGTTTTGGAATCTACTATAAGTGACCTGGTGGAAGGATTTAGCTTTAGGAAACAATGCTCGTAGATGACTTTGCAAGAGCTTCCACTATCCATGTATACTCGGTTGACTTGTCGTCCCGATATTTGAACTTTGATGATGACCAGATCGAAAGAGTTATCGGAACCGAAACAGGGGGAAGGTTATTTCCCCTATTCTATTAACAGCTTCCTCCGCAGACTTTCTTCTTAAAGTATAGCCTTCCCTGTTCACTATAAGGTTTGGGGCTTTGGCTAGAATGATATCTTTGTCTCTTTTCTTCCATTCACCTAATTGGGTGTCGAAAGCCTTCGGCTTTCCCTTCTTTATACCTTTCACTAAGTGTGCAAGCTGTCATGACTTAACAACTTCCTCAATTTGATGTCTCAACTCTTGGCATTGGTTGGTTTCATGCACATGGTCTTCGTGGAAGTGATAATACTTGGTCATGTCGCGTGATCGTCTATTCCCGATCATGTGTGGAGGTTGCTCGAAAGCTTTAGCAGCCTTCTCTATTGCTAAGATCTCCCTTGGACTCTATGATAAGTTACTGAGGAGCCTATGATTAGACCCCTTGTATGGAGAGAACCTATCTCGATTTTTCTTTCTTCCTTTGTTGTTGTCCCAAGAGAAACCTTTATTGAACTTGTCAAAACCCTCTTTGCGGTCAATTGGGGCTCCGTTGGTAGAAACTACCTTGGGCATGAAAAGGGTGATTCGGAGGCTGACTATAGGTCATACTACCATTAGGTTGGGAGTAAGGATTAGCATAAATAGGCATTTGGCCATTAGTAGGAGGCGATAGGCTATTATGTATGAAAGGTGGAGTATTATGTGATAGGTACGTACCAGTTAGGAGGGAGATTCCCTCCTAGATTAGTCGAAGGTTGATTGCCTCCATACCGGAGGTTAAAGTCGATTGTAAAGGTTGCTCGTTCTTACTTCTTCCTGGGTGAGCTATGAGAATGGGAGGAAGGTTTCCTCTATTACTCCCACCTTCTTCCTCTCTTTGTTATGAAGGCCTCCTGCCATCGGATTCCCTTTCAACCCTGCTCCTATCCCGGTTTGGAGCTTCTTCGAACTCTACAACTCTTCCCCTGTATCTTTAAACATGTGGAGACCCTGTTCGGAGGACAGGAGTAGCTTCCCTTACGCGTGCTGTCCTCGGATCCATTTCTCTCTCCTCGTCATACTCCTCACTTTAGTAGTCCAATTTAGTGCGGAGATCTTCATTACAAACATGCCTTCTACGATCCTTTAGTAGGGATTCAAAGACCTCATAGTTTGCTTCTACGAAGGTTAGGCTAATAACAAGATTAGGAGTAGCAGAGGTGGATGTACGATTCGTAAGTGGCGTATTGTTAGGAGATCTGGTAGTGAATGTGGAAGCGGTTATGGGTGGCAATTCACCCACGTTTGGACCGGGTAAAGGGGTTAGTGTCAAAAACCCCGGTGGGGTGAATCTTCTCTCCCGTTTGTCATATTGGAAAAGTAGGTTAGGTAGTTTTACGATTATTGACTCGGTTTTGACAGGACTAATTGTAGCGGTCCTACGGATGGCGCCACTGATTGTGTAATGTTTGGCACGACCAGGCTTCGATGGTGATCAAAGAGTATGAGGGTGGTGTTTGAACTGCCAAGTCGTTGATAACCTGTGACAAAACAAATGGAAACACTACGTTAAGTGAAACACAGGGGTGTGACACTGCGAATCATCTCTGGCATGAGAGTAAGTATGGGTTTGTGATGATAATAAGTATGTGTAAAGTATAATGTAGGTGTTGAGAGCGTAAATCAAACCTGAGCACCTTGTCATCTATTTATAGGTTTAGGGTAGAACAAGGTGATGCATACTTTTCGGTGATCGTGGGGGTATCTCACGATATAAAGGGATTACAAGGGTTTGTGTACCACAATCTCTATCTTGGCGGGAAAGCCTTGATAGGGTGGAGAATGCGGGTTTTGACCTAGTCAAGTGTTACCTCTGCACTAGTTTCATCGAAGGGCACACCACCAAGGGCGTTAGGCTTCGTGTAGAGGATTCCCATACTGTTAACCATCACAAAGATGATTTTACGCCACTAGAAACTATTCGAAGGTTTCTACGTGTCATTGGGAGTAGATCCCTTTTGAGCTCGTAAGGGAGGCCTTTGAGCCGAATCAGGGGGTACGTCATCATTAACCATTTAATATGACGAGTTTACGCGCTGAAAGTTGTTTCACTTCCAATATATGTAGTCATAGCTCGTAGTAACTAGTAATGTTATGTTAGTAAGCTGATTGGGCCAAAGTTACAATGTAAGCCCATAATATAAGCCCATGGTCGGTTAGCTAGGGATATATAAGCCCTCTCCACACATGGAGAGGGTGTTGGTTGTTCATTTGTTATATTTCACCTAAGCTAATATTTCCATTTTCTTTCTCTCTCTAAGTGTTCATCCAACCACCTCTTTCTCTCTCTAAAACTCTAAGTGAATCATTCCATATTTGTGTTAAGATTATTCTACAATTGGTATCAAGAGCCATGGGGTATTTGTGTAGGTTTTTGTGTGCGTTTTTATACTCGTTTTAGGCGTGCAGTGTGGTTCAAATTCTTCAAAAAGTTTTCACTTTTTGAGGGTTTTAAAACCATAAAGATCATAACTTTATTTCTTATTTATCTTAGTTTAGACAAGAAGTACAAGAAAATCTTTCAAAAACCATAAAAACATCATCTTTTTGTGTCTTTTTGGTTAAAAAGAGGGTTTTGTACCAAGAATCTTGATTTCAAATTTTTCGTGTTAAAAACGTTAAAGTTTGTGTTTTTAAGGTTCTAATAGTCTTAGATAGTTAAGTTGGACAAGAAAAATCAGATAAAAACGTCAAAAAGTGAGTCTTTTTAAGATTTTTGATTTTTGAGTTTTGAAGTGTTGTTTGGTCAGGCGATTTATACACCATTTTCTTCAGGCGATCTATATGTTTTCCTGAAGGCGATTTATACTTGACAAATTATGAAGGCGATTTATACACATTTGTTAAGTCAGGCGATTTATACATAGCTTATAAGTCAGGCGATTTATACACATTTGTTTAGTCAGGCGATTTATACATAGCTTATAAGTCAGGCGATTTATACACATTTGTTAAGTCAGGCGATTTATACATAGCTTATAAGTCAGGCGATTTATACACATTTGTTAAGTCAGGCGATTTATACATAGCTTATAAGTCAGGCGATTTATACACATTTGTTTAGTCAGGCGATTTATACATCTGTTCAGGCGATTTATACTTGACAATTGTGAAGGCGATTTATACACATTTGTTAAGTCAGGCGATTTATACATAGCTTATAAGTCAGGCGATTTATACACATTTGTTAAGTCAGGCGATTTATACATAGCTTATAAGTCAGGCGATTTATACACATTTGTTTAGTCAGGCAATTTATACATCTGTTCAGGCGATTTATACTTGACAAATTGTGAAGGCGATTTATACATCTTAATTTTCAAAGGCAATTTATACATCCAATTTTGTGAAGGCGATTTATACATTCCTTTTGAGTTGCTTGGGATATTTATACGCTTGACTAAGGAGAACTATACACGTTTGAAAAGTGAAGTATATGGTTGTTCTTTGATTTGTAAAATCATGTGAAGATTCGTTTTTTTTCTCGGTTTTATCAAGAATTGTAAAATCCTGTGTATTCCAAAAGACTCAATTTCATTAATCAAAACTCACTTTAACACAACAACCTCCAATCACTGTCCGATCATTTTAATCTTGTCACATTAAAATGGATCCAATAGAGAACACGGAAGAATGATACTTGAATCAGTTGAACATGGTCCTCTCATTTGGCCTACAATTAAAGAGAACGGTGTGATCAGAACAAAGAAATATGTTGAATTATTTGCTGCTGAGAAAATTCAAGCTGATTGTGATATGAAAGCTACCAATATCATTCTCTAAGGTCTTCCTGTTGATATCTATTCACTAGTGAATCATCACAGAGTTGCTAAAGATTTATGGGAGAGAGTTCAATTACTGATGCAAGGTACTTCTTTGACAAAGCAGGAA
>BQNB010099720.1:2912-21149 GCA_026074375.1 Tanacetum coccineum | reverse complement strand
TCTCACCCTTATATCTTCATCATCACAAATAAAATCAATTGTCCACTTATGACCTTTGAAGCTCTTATCTGCATAAGTAAACCGTGTACCAATAAAGAAGAACGAAGGCAACATGATCATTTGGAGGGTTGCGGGTAGGTTTTGACTTGGTTGTTCTTGATTTATTTTTAGAGTCATTTAATCGAAACGAAAACTGAGTGTAACATTATTGTTATAACTCAAGTTTTGTATTCGAAAATTAAGAGGAGGTTTTTTACCCTTAAAGATCGATGATGAAGTTCGTATGTCGTGTGTGAGATCTATATTTGGTCTAAACATTTAATTTGTATCACACGACAAAAAAAAACTGAGATCAATTTGTATATATTTTTTCGAGTCTAGGTGTAGTTTGAGATGAGTTGGAGTGGTTGTGAATATGTGACGATGGGATTAGTAGTTATTGGATTTGATGTTGGATTTGTAATGAGATGAGGCTGTCGTTGATGTTGATGTTGTTTAGGCTGTTGTTTGTTGTAGATTGTGGATATGGATCGAGTCAGTCTTGTTTTTTTTTCTTTATTTCATGTCGTTGACTGGACTCAGTATGAGTTTGACCCGGGTCAACTCGGTAATTATCGAGTTGACTCAGTTTGGGTTGTTATGCTGCGAATTTGGTTCATGCTAAACATCTGCGAATTCGATTCCTTATTGAAACTGCGAATTCGGGTGCTTAATGAAACTACGAATTCGGGTGCTGAAGGAATATTGCTAATTCGTGTCCTTCTTTGTTGCTAATTCGTGTTACAAAAGAATGTTGCTTATTCGTGTCCTTCTTGGTTGCTAATTCGTGTATCAAATAAATTTGCAGATTCGGTGTGGTCCATGCTTTTGTCTTCTTGCAGAAACACACACAAAAAACTGTTCTTGACAGCTAAAAATATGGATCTATATTTCTTTGTTTCAACCGGTGAGGACCACAAGGCAAGATAAGCAAATTAAATAATAAGCTATAAAATAAGCACATGAACACAAAATAAGCAGTTTAACACACAAAAATTGCTACAAAGTTAGCTGATAAACCCAAACAACCACGAATAAGCTGAAGGCCAAAATAAGCTTATAAGAAAAAAACTCAAAAAAATAAGCTGAGAATGAAATGAAGGACTAGATAAGACTTTTTGAGTTTTGGAAAACAAGAAAGTGACAAAAAAACTCATAAGAATGGTAGAAAAGAAACTATTATAAAATAGTTCATGAAAACAACACAAATAAAAGGTAGTTCGTGGTTTTTTGCTGAAAAAGCCTACGAAAACAAGCCATTAATAAGCTTATAATAGGCTGTTAAAAACACGAACAACACACAATACACAACACCCCCAGTTAGCTCTTGATACCAATTGACAAGGATCAAAAACACCTTATTCGGGGGGTCTTGGTTGATCAAAATAAGAAAGATGAGACATTATGTTTTTAGTGAGAGAAAGTAGAGAGAGAGAAAGGGAATGAACTATGTGTTTTTAGAAAAAGAAAGAAAAGTTACAATAATTCAACCAAACCCTCATGGAGAGTCATGAGGGATATTTATAGGCCTATCTTAAGCTATCTATGCCACTTATACAATATTAGTCCCTGCGTGTAGCAGTTGGCCTATAGCTAGTCCAATTCACGTGTAAAATGCTAGCTTCACTAAAATGACTTTGGACAGATCACCATTCACGTGTAAGACGCCAGCTTCACTAAAATCGTTGTTTTAATTGAAGAACTTAAGATATTTTCAAAAAGAAAATGTCGAGGGAGATTGTCAGCAAGCTTTCAAGACCTTGAGCATGAGGGTGGAGACATAAGATCGCAAGGTGGCATAAAGATTTAAGGATAAATATTCAGAGATCTCAGTAGTCAAGACAAATCAAGGCCAAAGACCACGATATCAGTATTTTGTCAAATAATATCAAGTTAAAGATCAAGATCCAAGATCACAAGCATGCAAAAGGAACTTCAAAAGAATTCCTAAGAACACAAGGCTCCAAGACTCAATACGTCACAAGAAGGATCCATAATTGAATGACCACCCCTTAGGGGGAGATTGTTAGCCGTGTTTTTTAGTGAAGTGATGGTCATTATCAATCCCGAGTCTTGTATAAGTAAAACGTAGTTTACGGGAAATTCACTTAAGCTAATAAGGCCTAGTTGTCGGGCTTAAAGCCCATTCTTAGCTTGGTCCGGCCCAAATGACATATAAGAAAATCCCACAAGGCTTGTCCACTCTTGTAACTATATAAATCCTTCTCTAAGTGTGGAGAGGGTGTTGCTTCTCATTTTTCTTTTCTAGTGCAAGTAACCATCTTTATTTTTCTCTCTTTGTCTCTATCTTTAGTTCTTTCTCTCTTTAAAATCTCTTATCTTATTTTGTGTTTTTGGTGATGAAATGATATCTCTAACCAGTAGCTATTTGATTTAATCCTAGAAATTTATCAGTTGAACATGTTCCTCCATCTAAATCCATAGCACTAATCATTGCGGTCTCGAGTGATATACTAAAGAAATAAAAATGTTCATTTATGTACATTATTCCTAAACAACGGGAAGTTCACATCTTCTCAGTCTTGAGCAAAGTCATATAAACATTCAAAGTTTTGAATGCTCAAGAGAAGCACTAAGAAAATGATAGATAAATTAAAAATCATTTTCTCGTTGAGCACAATTTTTCAGGATATTTTCAAAAAGAAATATTCAAATTCTTTCAAAATCGTGTGCTCAACAAACTCCCGCTCTAAGTTTTACTTTAATCTATTATTGAGGGGGAGTATAAAATTTGATATTAGTTCATCTGGCATGCATTCCTATTCTCCCATTGTTTGCTAAGTCTAAAAGTAGATCAACGTACATTATCTTGTATTTTAATTCACTTGTTAATTCAAAAATTGTCACCACATATGCAATTTTGAAGGGGAGAATAGTGATTAAAATGTGATCAATAAGGCTTAATATGGATATGATCTATTGATTATAAGTGCGTTATCGACCTCGCATGTGCAAAAATCTTTCATAATATGATGCATATGTATAGGGGGAACTTTTTGTGATATATAAAACTCTCAATGTGTAATAAATGATTTCTCGAACATGTTGATTGCTTTTTAAATGGTTTTATGGCTACTATGGAAATACCAAAGACCGACCCACTGTTGTTTCTTACGGTGTTATAAGGCAGTTAAGAATAGGCATTTTGTTCCATGATGTAGCTAGAACCGGAGGGATCTACCCAGGGACACTCCATTAGATAGAGTAGAAGTCCTGAGGTATGATTGAAAAAAGGAGTAAAGTAAGATTGGAAAGAATGTTATCCAAGGCATGAGTCATCACCAGAACAAACCCAACATGGTGATAATGAGGACGCGTTGGAATAACATTAAAGGGGTTGAAGAATGAAAAAGAATTGTAAGGATAAAGGGTGTAAAGAAAGAAGCCCTCCATACAACCTTAGGCAGAAACCGGGTCAATGCATAATCTATTGGTAATCACAAAGATGATTCTGGTATTGAAGACAAGTCATCATGGACCTAGTGATGCAATGCATAACCCATCCCATCTACTCAGGCTTCTCTCAAAAGAAGTTTGTTTCATTTCTCACGGAGTACAACACGCTTCTATCAACTTTCTCATTCTGAGATCGTAGATATTAAAAAGGTGGTAGTCCGCTCCAGCCTCTGATCACCAAATAAAAAAAGTGCACTTATAGAGTCTAGAGCCAACGAGATCAATCAATAAATCTTATTAGGACACAATTCCATATACACTTGTTGTTTATCATCAAGAACACAAGTTGTATTAGAGTCCTACACAGACATAAATATAATCTGTGTGTATTAATGAGAATTGACAGATGCTTTTTGAAAACATAAAACTTTCGATATGTTTAAAAAAAATATTTATTCATTAACATGTGGACTGATTTTCAAACAAGTTTTTTTGATCTAATGTCTATTGTGGCAGCCTCAAAAGGGCATCTGGGCATGGGAAGACTAAACACGCATTGACGACTCAATCAGTGAGACAGTAACTTACAGATTCACTCTTACCATGTTGTCTACTTTGATATGCTCTGGTAACGAGAATGGCTAGTGCAGCTGCGAAACCCTGTCAAGGAGATTTTTTTTGAATTCTACCTGATCACATGCAGTATTTATACTGATTAACGGGGAACTATGCTTATTGCAACCATATTTGACGAAATGACAAAGACATATTCATCTATATATGTTGTTTATTACTAACTTAAACATGCAGGACAAGTCGATGGCGTCTCTACCATATTCCAGCTGAGTCGCAGTCAAGGCCACATACTCATTCTTAAAGTTCAAATACATTCAATGGCATTAATCAAAACTTGAAGACAGTTCTGAATTTTAAAGATACACTTTCGCAAGCTCTGATATACAATAACTTCCTTGAAGAAAGTCAAGTATATGATTTCAAATAGATCAAGTCACAAGGTCTATGTTGAGGAAGATTGTCAGCCTTCAAGTGATGTTAAAAGATGAGTATGTTGGTTAAGAAGTGACCATTCAAGAAAGGTCCAAGATTATCTCAGGCTAAAGACCATGATATCAAGTTAAAGTTACAAGATATCAAGATATAGATTAAGATCCAAGATCACAAGCATACAAGAGGAACCTTCAAAAGAATTTCCAAGAACATAAGGCTCCAAGATTCAAGACGTCACACGAAGTGAAGCCATAAGTGCAATGACCACCATTTAGGAGGAGATTGTTAGCCTCATTTTTAGTAAAGTGATGGTCATTATTATTCCCGAGCCTTGTATAGAATTAATATTGTTAACGGGAATTATCTTAAGCTAATTGGGCCTAATTTACGGGCTTAAAAGCCTATTACTGTTATTTTCAACCCAATAAGGACAAGCCTTTGTAAGATACTATAAATACCCTTCCTTGCTCTCAAGGAAGGGTGTTGCTTCTCATTTTCTCATAGTAAAAGCCTCCATTTTCTTTCTTCCTATTTCTCTCTCTAAACTTCTTTCTCTCTTTATAATTTCTATATATTTCGTGTGATTTGATAAGATAACATCCATAGTCAGCGTTCGGACTTGCCTTCCTTGGTTTGGACCTTTTCCCTCTGACCTTGGTTCTTTCTTCCCTGGATTTTGCTTTGGACTTGCTTCGGTTCTCCAATCTCTCAAACCTTCTTAGATGTGATGACACCCTGCTTCTGGACAAACTTCCTTGACTCTTTCCCGTAGAGCGAGCTCTGTATTGTGTTCCGGATGTGCCGGATGATTCATTGAAGAGTTGTTTCGATAGGCCCTTTGTCCCTAAGCTGTCTGAATCTTCTTCACCGAAACTACCATAAACAAGCTTCTTTGGATTCTCCTTTGCTTTGGCTTGCTGGTCATGTTCCTTGATCATCGTTCTCAATACGTCAATGTTTTCTTTGTTGAAAGCCGGAGAAGGAGTCATTTGGGCCAGTTGGGCTGGGTCGGAGGGTCCCTCTCGTGAACCAATTTCTTATTTCGGTATTGGTGGGTTTGCTTATTTATTGGGTCGGAGGGGTCCTCTCGTGAAACCCATTCCGTACGTCATTTCAACTCATCTTTGGCTCTTCTCCTTTCTAGTTGCGAGTTCTACTATGTCTTTACTTTCTTCAAGTCAGCAATTATTGGGTGCCGGGGTCCACATAGATGGCGCATTATTGAGGGCAAATTTAATGGGCTATTGGGCTTGGTAAATAGGCCTCAATCTTCAAGGTTACTGGTTGAGCTTGGCTCCTTCGAAGGTCGCTCCTTCGTATCTTATCTGAAATTAAGAAAGAACACCGTTAAATTGCCCTAGGATTTTAGTCCGGGACCAACTCCGACGTGAGAGTAAGTATAGGTATTGTAAGATAATTGCGGAGAGAAATGTTAGTGTAGAAGTATGGTTCGGAGTGTGTGTGTTGGTCCGTCCCGAGGAAATGAGCTCACCTCTTTACACTACTCGGGTCTCACCAGACGACATGAGAATGATGGTTGTCGTCTAGGGCCAGCGAGACAGTTGCTGGTATGGTACTTCCCCTTTGTTCGCTGTCCCAGTTGTCATTTAGGTGTCAGCCTAAGGATAGTGGTCCAGGCTAGTATATCACTCTACCAGATTGTCCTTAGGTTATGCTCATCCAGTACGGCACCAGTGACTCTGGACATGATATATCCTTCGATACACCAGCTTCTTCGGGGTACATGTCTGGCTTAGGCCGTGCTAGTTCATCTAATGTGTTTAATTATATTTCTCCGTCAAAGGTTCAGGGGGAGACTATACCTCATCAAACTAGTAACCAGATTTTGTTAAAATTATATCTCAAAGTTATATGTTTTCTTTTAAATACTTTATGTAACTACATCTTGCTAACGTTAGTTTATGCAAACAAAGTAACATGTGGTCTCCTATTCATGTTCAAACATAATTGTTTCATGATTAACCATTTATGTAAGGTTATTGAATTGATGAAAGGAGAGTTTTGTATTCAAGCTGTTGAGCTCAATCTGTTTTCTAATATTTCAATAAAAAATTGGTCTTTTGCTTAGAAGTAAAATTTGTCATACAACTTGGGGCCCGTTTAGTTTATGACATGGGTTTTTGATTTTGATTTATAGATTTTAATTTGGTTTACGATTTGGATTTGAATTTAAATTTGAGAATTTAAACTTGAGGTATAAGAGAAAAAATAACATTTAAAAATATATTATATATTATAATATATGCAGAACCATAAAGGGGGGGGGGTGAATATGGTTTTCTTGACTTCTTTGAAGTTTATAAAACCTCAAGTTTTAAAAGAGCCGAGTGGTGTATTAATCTACTTTCCAAAGTGAACAATAAGTAGATAGAGATAAGAAGAGAGAAGACATCACGATATATACTGGTTCGGGAAGGGGGATTTAGTCCTTCCGTACATCCATTTGTGAGTCCACGACACCGATACTATTCCTAGTATAATCCTTATGGTGGACTACAAAGCGTATTACAATTTAACTACACCGACTTTCAACAAAGCTCGACGCTCACACAGAAGAGTTACTACCTACGGTATTTTCGCCCTCGAAATCCACCCCTAAGAACACGTGATTCGACTTAACTTATAACTCTAAAAGCCTTCCCTTTGGAAGCTTTTCAAATCCCAACTAGATCCCCAATGATCCAGTCTTGTATGGATACAAGACTTCCCTTACAACTCGATAATGGAAGATAGTTTGATTTAAGAATCAAGTCCTAACCTAGTCTAGAGACTCAATTCTAAAAGAAAGGGTATAAGAAAGAAGACCCTCGACAAAACACACAAGTATGGATTAGGTACTTGTGTAGCTCTCTTGCGGAGATGTGTTCACTTCAATAAAATGATAAGATGAGAAGATTAGAACACTTTGATGTTTAGACTTAGAGGATTAGAGAAGAGAATGGAGAGGAAAGAATGTTTGCAAGAGGTGAGGAATACAAAGGCCAAAGGTGGGTATTTATAGGCCAAAAGTCCCAATTTGGGAAAATCAATTCGAACCTGGCACGCTGCCCACGCGTCAGCGCGAGGCCAGCGCGCCAGAATTCTGCAACTATTTTTCCTTGGGACTTTGGCGTTTTAAATACCCGCACTTGTTCAACCCCCTATTGTACTTCACACTACGACCTTTCAATCTTTCTTATGCTCAAGGTCAACCAACTCAAATAGCCATTTGATAAAATGTTTATGAAGTTTTAAAAGGCGTTTTGCTTGTTTGATAAAGTAGAGATAAAAAAGAATTATTGAAAGGGGCATTTTGGGTATTCCTCAAATGTGTAACTAGCATAATTGGGATACAACTAAGAGTTAGAAGGGCTAGTTACAAACCAAGAGAATATTCCTAAAATATTCCTTGCTTAGTGAGAAAGGGGGAAAGGAATTTAAATTTTGAATTTCAGATTCAATTAACCACACGTTAGATAAGAGAAGTGAGTTGTGGATAGGTTGGAAATGAGTTGTCATGAAGTGACATGATAAGATGGAAAGGAGCCTCTTGAGCTTATTTGAAATGGAGGGTTGAGATGAGAGGTGTACATATGGTTGGGTGGCATGATCAAGGGTTGTGAGAGAGTTGTGTTTGTTATGTGAGTGAGTAGAGAGTGTTTAGAAGATGGTTTGTGTTTGTTTGAGATGTAGCATCAATCCAAGGGTTAAGAATAGAATAAGGGAGTTTGGATTGATGAGATGGCATGATCAAGAGTAGAGATAAGAGTGTGTTTGTTGTGTTTGTTTGAGAAACAATCTAATGGTAGAGAAGATAAAGTGTGAAAAGTTGGATTGATGATATGTCTTGATTAAGGGTTGAGAATAAGTGTGTGTATGTGTAATTTGAATTGTATGGAGAAGAAGATGAATAGTGAGTATGTGGTGAAGAATATTTTGAAATGATATGGAAGATTTTGGTAGGGAATTTTGGAGACACAAAGGTACACAATGTATACAAGAAGTACATGTGTAAGGAATATGAGCTGGCATTGTTGGGAAGGTTTATGTGAAGAAGGAATATGTGTGGGAAAGTGGTTTGTGTTTGAAATATGTTAAAGAGGATTAATAAGAAGTTATAAGGATTAGGATGGTTAGTGTGAGAATGAGAATGTTTAAGGATGAAATCAAAGGATTGATTTAGGTTAATAATCACATTGCCATTTAGAAAGAAAAGAGTAGGCACATGTGATTATGGGATGGCTTAGAAAGAAGATGTGTAGAAGGAGATGAAATCACTTGTTGGGTAAGAAGGATTAACAAGTGATTAAATAGAATAGGTTATAGGAGTGTGTAGAATAAGTGAGGACATGTACATGCATTTAAGGGTAATGAAGTGAGAAAAGTCAAAGTATAATTAACTTCCAAATACTACAAATTCAATTAGTCATTTAGACTTTAATCCAATATAATCAACATTGGATTTGATCACTAATCATCCCGATGCAAACAAGCTAAGTGCTTTGCATCTTAAGTAAAGCATATCCTATATTGAGAAAAGATATGTTTACGCAAAGTGACCTTTGACTTAGTTTGACCAATAAAGGAGTCAAACCCGTTACATGATTATGATCAATTGTGAATCCAAGCAACAATGAATTCGATCATTAATCATTATGATGCAAACAAGCTAAGTGCTTTGCATCATAAGTAAAGCATATCCCATAGCGGGAAAGGATGTATTTACACAAAGTGGCATTTGACTTGGTTTGACCAAAACGGGAGTAATGCCCGTTATATGATTTAGATCATCGTAGATCCGGATTAAGGTCAAATGATTATTTTCGTTTGTTGGTATGTTGATCGTATGAACATACTAGGTTTAGAAAGATGTTTCGGTCTTGGCTAGAGGCGTTTGATAAAAGATTTGAGTTGGCGTTTTATGTAAAAACGGAAAGATTTGTTTTTGCTCCTCTCTATGTCTAAACTTCATTTGAAGTGTTCCCAAATGTTCAAATATCATATACACACTTTTATTGAAGTTTTCACATGTGTCGGGTAAGAGGAAAGCCGACAAAATCAAATCCGTAAAAACGGACTTCGCGAGTGGCGCGGTGGCCACGCGCTGACGCGTGCCCAGCTCGCCAGATGCGGATATCCGGTTTCCGGATTTAGGCTGTCGTTTGTTATTTTACGTTTTACGAATATTTATTTGTCATTATTAAAACATAAATGAGATCCTAGTCAATGTTGCACCAACAATATAAATTAAAAATTATTTATATTAATAATGAGTGTAATTAACACCAAAGTGCATTTGACTTGTTGACCAAAACGATAATCCGTTATATGATCTTAGATCATCAAATCCGATAAGCAAATGATTATTTTCTTTTGTTGATGTTTATCTTATGATCTACAGTTTTAAAAATTTTCGTCTGCTAGAGCGTTTTGATAAAAGATTTAGTTGCTTTTATGTAAAACGGGAAAGATTTTGTTTTTGCTCCTCTCATGCTAAACTTCATTTAATTTCCCAAATGTCAAAAATATATATACACACTTTTATGAATTTCACATTGTCGTAAGAGGAAAGCCACACAATCAAATCTAAAAACGACTTCCGATGCCGTGCCACCGCTGACCTCCCAGCTCCAATTCGATATCCGGTTTCCGGAAATAGGCTGCTCGTTTGTTCTTAACGTTTTAGAATATTATTAAGTCATATAAAACATAAAATGAGATCCAGTCAATTTCACCAACATATTAAATAAAAAATATTTTATATTAATAATGAGATGAATAAAAAAAAAACAAGCGACCTCCAAATTTTATCATAAATCCTTAAACGTTTCTTCTTTATACTCCCTATATTTGTCCTATTATCTAAACCCAATCCTAAAAAAAATACAAACAAACAATTATTTTAAGTTTCTAAACAAAACCCATATAAAACAAAACAAACATACAACTGAGTCACTCTGAGTGGGTGTTGCATGCCAACGAACACAATAATTTGCCCCCACCGACACAATATTCAGCATTTAATCTTTCAAGAGTTTACTAATTAGTTAGATCCTCAAAAAACAATGGCAAAAAAAAACAAATGGTTAATCCTAACAACTCTTTTTTCATCATCCCTTCCCATATTTTTCTTAAAACTTAAATACTAGCAAACAAAATCGTTAAACGAATAAAAAATACACCACGCGACGATAATATTTTATCTTTCTGTATAGGTCACTTAATAACTTTCGACGAACTTTTATTAGATTTTTTTTCAATCACGTCAGAAAAAAATCTCATAATTTTTTTGAAATCAAACAGAGATTGTGATACAAATCTCAATGATTTTTTCATACGTGATAGAAAAAAAAAGGGAAAAAAAGTCCGTCGAAAGTATCGCAACGAGTAATTCTTATCTTTTTCATATGCACCTCTAAAACATTCGACAACTCTTTTTTCAATTTTTTTTCAATCACGGACGTCTGAAGAATCACATGAATTGTATCACAATCACATTTGATTTTTCATACTAGATTTTTTCAGATGTGATTTTTCGAACGAACAATTTTTTCGGATTTTTTTTCAATCCCGTCATAAAAATCACATAATTTATCATAAATCACAAATGTGATTTATGAAATCAACATGAATTGTGATCACAAATCTCAGTGATTTTTCAAACATTAAAAAAAAATCAAAAAAACAGTTTCCGCGAAAGTATCACAACGATATTTTTTTTATCTATCAATATAGGGCATTCTCTCTACATTCGACGACTCTTATATCGAATTTATTTTCCCTCACCGTCTGAAAAAACACATGATAATTGTAACATCATCACATGTATTTTATGAAAACAAGAGCTTTTTCAAGACGAGGCTGAGAAAAAAAAAAAAAAAAAATTCGTCGAAAGTAATATGAAGCGCCCCTCTATAGAAAGATATTAATTCGTCTCGCGATAGTATGTTTCGTTGCGAACCGAGATATTTAATTTTTAAAAAATAGGGTAAAAGTGAGTTTTTTAATTAAATTAAAATAAGAATTAATCTAAACCATTATATGGAAATAAAATAGATGGAAAAGATGGAGCGGTTTGTTTTTTTTTTTTACCATGTTCCTTATGGAACTTTTCTCTTTACATATATACTCAGTAAATCCTTTCTATCCCACTAATCAAACTTAATTCATCAGGTTAACATAATTAGCTAAGTTTCATCCGTGTCATTTTACGATGTTATGGTCTATCAAATTAACAAATAAGCTCGTATTGTTAACTCAATGACCAATATAATAAGTTTTCTAAACGTAATAAATTTTGTGAAGAATTATTTTGGCCCACCCAATATGAAAATCCTAGCTCCGTCACTGCAAACATACCCTTAAGTTTTTTTCTTGTAAAGTGTTATTACTACGGTATGAGAGTACGAGTGTGTATATATAAGTTTTTTTCTTGTAAAGTGTCATTACTACGTATATATAAGTTTTTTTCTTTAAGTCACTGCAAACATACCCTTAAGTTTTTTTCTTGAATGTTTGAGTCGTGTTTTGTGACTATTTTATCATGTAAAATGACCATTTTACCCTTAGAAATTTGGAAAATGTAAGAGTAAAATGGTCACAAAATATACGCAATGATCGACTTATGAGTCGTGTTTTTTCTTGTACGAGTTTAGAGTACGAGTGTTTTTTAAGATACTAACTTACACATGCAAAAGGAGCACCAGAATGTAACTATTAACTATTGCATTATATATATATATACTATGTGAAGGATAAAACGCTGCCGTTTTTGGCAGCGTGCTACAGTGCCCGGCCCAATGGGCTCCCATTTTGGGCCGGCCCATTTGGTTTTTTTTTTTTAGGCAATGTAAAAAAAACCGCTCGGCATAAAATAGAAAAAAAAACTACAAAAATATTGACTTATTCAGATAAAAAAATACTCGCGACGTGAGGCCCAACACATAAGCCCATATAAAAAAAAACAAAATATTAAACATGAGACCGAAAAAATAAACCCGCACAAGTAAAAAATAGAAAAGAATAAAAATAAAATTTTAACGCAAAAATTAACCCGCACTATTAAATATGAGACCGAAAAAATAAACCCACACATAATACAATAAAAAAACGCTATGTTCCCATAAAATTATATTAAAAAAAACCCCGTATAGCAAAAAAAAAACCTTTAAACATGAGCCCCACACATAAGCCCATATAAGAAAAAAAAACAAACTATTAAACATGAGGCTGAAAAAATAAAACCACACAAAATAAAAAAAATAAAAAATAATAATGCCTCGCAACTATGCGAAAAAAATTAACAACCCGCAGAATGAGTTAAAACTACGTCGTTTTGACGTTGTTGCTACAGTAACCGGCCCATTGGGCTCCCATTTTGGGTCGGCCCATTTGACAATTTTTTTTTTTGGTTTTTTTTTTCTTTAACTTAGCAACTTAAAAAAAAATTGCTCGGCACAAAATATGAAACAAAATTATAAAAGTACTTATTTATTCAGATCAAAAAATATCCGCGACATGAGACCAAACACATAAGCCCATATAAAAAACAAACTATTAAACATGAGACCGGAAAAATAAACCCGCACAAATTAATATAAAAAAAATTGTTCGGCACAAAATAGGAAAAAATATTACAAAAGTACTGATTTATTCAGATCAAAAAATACCCACGACATGACGCCTAACACATAAGCCCATATAAAAAACAAACTATTAAACATGAGACCGGAAAAATAAACCCGCACAAAATAAAAAAAATAAAAAACTTAACACGCGAGCAATCATGCTTAACACATATTTACCCAAAAAAAGACCGACCTACGCTAAGTAAAAAAAAACAAAGAAAAAAAAATATTCTTCGGGAAAAAATTAGCCCCGCCGCAACGCGCGGGTTCTTAGGCCAGAGCACACCAATAAAAAATAACCCGCCCCGCAACAACGCGCGGATACTTTGGCTTGTTATTGTAATTTTAGTTTGTTTTAGTCTTTTATATAAGGGTTTTTCTAACTTGTGCCATAGGGACACAAGATAAGAAGACAGTGACTCACAGAAAGGTACAAAAAAGTACTCAGGGACCCACAAATGGGTCCCTGTGTACTTTTCTGTACATTTCTGGGGGTCCTTATGTACTTTTTTATACTTTTTTGGCTTCTTATCGTGTGCCCCTAAGGCACAAGTTAGAAAAACATTTTATATAATAAAGCAAAACTTCAAGTAGAGAATTTCGTATTTTTAAAAAATCAAATCATTCATTTTCAAGTAATAACTTTTTATTTAGATTTTTTCTTTTGGAATTTTAAACTTTGGTTAAAGCTCATTATTTCTAAAATTGCCTAAAATTTCTTGGAAAAACGTTTTTTAATTTACATGTACTAAAAAACTGAAAATACACATGGGTTTTAATGTTATTTTTCAATAATTAAAGCCCAAAAATATAAATTTAAACAAAAACACGAGATCCATAAATCTTATTCCATTTATCACTGAAAGCAAGGTTTTCAAGATCGGAATTCCACCCAGGATCGTTTTTGTCTTTGCAAGATCGAGATCGTAAAATAATGTCATTGTCTTAATAGTCTTTGTAATATTATACAAAACTACAAATTATTATATATCATAAACACAAAATTATATGAATGTTTCATTGAAATGTTGTCCTAAATTATGATTAACATGTTGTTTCATTTAAGAAGATTAACATGTTGTTTTTCAAAATTCTACGAAACAAAACCCATAAATTTGTAGTTCGAGAAAAGTAAGATCGGATCGGTGTAGATCCTAAGATTCTATGGTCAAGATCGGGATCCTATAAGATCTTAAGCATGCAAAGATCCTATGTAGGATCTGGATCGTTTTTGCTTTGCAGTATCGTAAAATCGTAAAATCATAAGATCAGGATCAGGATCTTAACAACCATGACTGAAAGATCTAAATATAACAAAACTTCTAAACAATTAAACTTTTAATTCCATGCACTTATTCAAATAAACCATAGATCTTAAATATATAAGATTCAAATCGCCAGATCTTTGTTGTGCCGAATTGACCATATCACGCACTAACAGGCTGCTATCTTATATAAAAGGTTTATCACTTTACTATACAAAAGATTTTAGGGTTAATAGCTTATAGTTTGGATCTTTGTTGAAAGAGCTGGAATCATAAGGTTCGTTATATGTTAGTTTTAGATCTTTATCTATTATAAATGACTAGATGTGTACTCGTGCATAGCGACGGGATTTTATAGCGGTATATAAAGTTTTTTGTTAGATTTAAAAAAAGTCATGACCCGACCGAGTTTTTTAATCCGAGTTAATGAAAAAACTGGCGGTTCAATCCGGTTCTCAAACAAGCAAAAGCCCGGTCACATCGGGCCCGGTATTCTAGCCGATTCACGAGTTAATCGGTTCAATCGAAAGAGTTAACCCGAGTTTTAAAACATTGGTTATAGTGTTTAATTTGTTTCAATGTTTAATTTAGAAACTAATAAATACAAGTTTTTCAAACTTGTCATGCATAAGTTATTGTTTAAGTTGTAACGGTTTCAACATTCAACAAAAGATGGTAAATGTTTTATATATAGTATAGATATTAATATGCTATAGTAGATTGTTGTTTTGATTTGTGCAATTGCATCAGAGGATGAGAGAATACAAAGATGAAAGTAAGTGTAAATGCAATGTCAAGTGGGATGATCAGGTTACTGCTGAAGATATGGAGCCGTATAGATGAAGTCATAATTTTCTGTATTCTTTTTTGTTTTTTCATACTTTCAGACTAGAATGTATTTTTTTGATAAAACTGCAAAATCCCTTATACAAATCGAATCTTGTATATAATAAAAGACTTACATTATTTCAGAGTTTTTTTTAGTCAAATCGATTTTATAGAAAAAAAGTTGGACCAATCAGGTCCCTTGATTTTGACACGTAGGCAAAATCGTGCAATCTTATTGGTTAAAAAAGCTAATATTGAATTTAATTTGGTCAAAATTGAAAATTTTGGTGAAGAAAAAAACACATAAAAATATGTGTCAAATTTGTGAAAATAAAAATAAAAAAAAAGAAAAGGTAATTAATAAAACTTTAGTGGTTGAATTTTAAATAAATTATATGAAGTTAAATATAAATTTATAAGTTTTCATGTTTTTTAATAAATTAAAAAAAATCCCTTATAATTTGTACCCCTATACTTTATATTTTAAAATACAACATATATATGCACAAGATTATTAATATCAAAATGAAAGCGCGAATTATTGTGTATGTAAATAAATACACGATGTTGTACGTATACGAACAACTCATGTTTTTCCTCTTTATGAGTTTAAGTAAAAATATGTAGGAAAAAAATATTTTTAATATATACTTCTAATAATGACTCGTTGTTATTCCATTTATAGGTTTATCACATGCGTACACGGGTTTGAATATTAAATACAGCTAAATTATTATTAATAGAGATATAAATATTAAATATAAGCATAAATTACTGAGATATGAAAACAAATATACGCCATTATACTTATAACAACGACTAATCAATCGGTATTTAAAGTTTATATAATGATATCTGGAAAATCATTTAAAAAAACTGTATATATTAACTTAATCAACGCATATCATGTGTTATTAAACTCACATATTGTGTACAACATGATATCAATAATTAAAATTTAAATAACATAAACCTCAACATACACGTTACTTAAACAAAGTTAAATATTTCATCTAACAAAAATCTTTTACAAAATATAAATCGATATTAGTATGTAACGATTTTTTTTACGTGAAAACTAAAATTTTAAACACAAGCAAATTTTTATATATTCGTTGATGTGAGGGTTGCGAAGACTTCACATGAAGTTTTACAATCCCCTACGCAGTGTACCTAATCGTTTCAGTGTACTATAGGCAAGACTCGGGGGTTGTTATCGTTCTCTAGAGGAATAGGTTGGGAAGGATCGAACACGGTCTAACAGAATTCTAAGGGGTTGAGAGAAGATTTTTTTTGTATTTTTATATTTTATAGAAAGCATGTAAATCAATGGTTTGAGATGTTGGTTTGATTAACTAATAAATACACTAATTATAATATATAATACTGGTGATAACTTTACGATAAGTTGATGTATTTACCTAATCATGCACTACTCCTCAGATTGCTTCTCCTAGATTTGTTGCCTTGTCACACTTGTGATGATCTGTGTAAGTATTTCTTAGGTCATGAACGACTACAACGAACCGCCGTCTATTTAATATTTCGTTAAGGCAGCGCACAAGTAAGGTATTAAATGCGTGTAAAATACCTTAAGAGGTATCAACCATATAAGGGGGTAAGGTAGTATGAAGACTGTTACCCGATGGTATCCTTTCTACGCACTCGCGTTTCCCTAGACGTGTCCACAGCGATATAGACAAAAGCCTATTTTCTAAAGCCTAACGCGCACATTCATCAACAAGAAGCAACATTGATAGGATCTATAATCTAACTTTTATGCAATCATTAGTAAATACAAAGGAGGGTTTAGCCTCGCATGTTATAATGAAAGCAAGAAGATAAAGCAATCACAAAACACAGACATATTGAATGATGAATGATAAATAACCTTACTTGAATTAAAACATGGATCCAAGGTAGTACAATAGGGTTTTGAGGCCCTAAAAATGACATATGAAGCTTCTACACAGGCTAGGGTTTGTCTCCCTAAAATCATACAAAGTTACATACTTGAAACACTAAAACCGGTTTAAGGCAGCCACGTCTTAACGCCGTCGTTGAATCTCTGACGCCGTCACCAAGAATGTCATGACGTCGTCGCTTTATGGTTACGACGCCATCTCCAGGCTCTGAGTGAATAATTCTTCATGGTTCTTGGTGTAGAGTCGTAGTCTTGTCAATTTCTTCTTCAAATGAGCCCAAGTCATGTGTATTTTCTCCAAATGTCATTCAAATGCTAAAAACCTAAAAACAAACGATTAAGCACATAATCTGGGCATATTTGCATGATTTAGTTGCTTAAATGACCCCGAAATAATGTATAAAATGACACCTCATCAAATACCCCTACACTTGGGATTTGCTTATCCTCAAGCAAATGGGCTTTTCTAACTAGACAATCTTTAAAAGTATTTTACAACACAACCTTCTAGACCTCGTAATTAAAAGCACGGAAAGTATATACTAGCACCTCACATAAGTGTTTGGGATTCTCTCTTTCTCTCGGGTGTATAATAAATTATAACATAATGGGGAAATAGAAAATCAACACTCATTACCTGTTATAGCATATAAATTACCATAGGCTTGGTAAAGGATCAAACCTCCACCATTAGTCGCAAGCATTATTCATTACTATCTAAGAGGTCATTTAAAGGGTTGTGGGGTGTAGGTCTAAGATAACATTAATGGAAATGGAAATGGATGGGATACATTTGGGTGGCTTTGGGTGAATTTGGAGTGGAAAGGTTAGCTAATTATTTATAAGAATACACGTTGGTTTGGTTGCTAAGCCAAAGACTCAAACAAAATATACAAACTCTACAAAACTCTACACCAATCTCTTTCTTTTTCTTTTCTTGACTCTAATATAAACATAGACATAAGCAAATGACAGCCCGTACATTTTATTGGATCGTTTACTGAATGGATCTTTAACCTTTAGCTTGTAAACGGTTTGTTACTCTAGATAAATCTAAAGCAACAATGACTAAACACTATTGATTATGCGGAAACTAATCAATAATGCTAAGAAGAACAGTATTAAGAAT
>BQNB010099719.1:3290-24864 GCA_026074375.1 Tanacetum coccineum | reverse complement strand
TTGATATTATCCTAGATAAAGGTCTAAACAACCTGAGCTTAAACGATCCAACGATCTTTAGGTTTCCACAATTGGTATCCCAATGAATAGATCTTTAACTCCTTAGCTTGTAAGGTTTAGTACCCTTGGTCAAATCCAAAAATACTAAGGATGAAACTTTGATTTGAATGATATAAGCTATGCGGAATCTAGCTTATACCACTAAGAAGTATATTCAATCAAACAGTGAATTATGATTGACACAAAGATATAACACAACAAGCCTCAATATATTAATACGATCACTCTAACTTAGTGATAGGGTTTACAACCTTGAAGCTATATCTCTACACACACACACACTTTTTCTTGATTCAAAACTATGTGTCTATGATCTCTTTATATAGAGAGATCATAAGACGTACAAGGAAACATAATTAATACAATTAATTACACATTAGTTACAAGGAAACTGTATAAGGAAACTAAATCTTCTCTTTAAAGCATATCATCACTCCATCAATAATGTTGATCTTGTTTCCTTCTTTAGCATATCTTGTTTCCTTTGTAGCATATAGAATATATTGTTTCCTTTTGTATCTTCAATCAGAATTAACTGTATTCACTAGCAGCATTAACTTCAGATGTAATCTTCTCAATTAGCATTAACTTCAGTCTTTCAACAGTATCACGTTAGTACTGGCAGTACTAACTTTGCTCTAGCAGTACTAAGTTTACACTAGCAGTACTAACTGATTAGTACTGGCAGTATTAACACAGTTAATACTGTTAGTTATAAACTGAGTACTAAATTATGCTTGGCAGTACAAACTCTGTCTTGGCAGTATTAAGTATGAAGACTTTAATTCCCAACAATCCTCCCCTAAACTTGATATTCATCTTGTTAATCATCAAGTTTCTTCATTAAAGGCTTCTTGATCCTAACAATCCTCCCCTAAACTTGATGTTCATCTTCTGAATCTTCAAGTTTCTGGATACAAGCTTTATCTTGACTTGGAGGATGTAATCAAACACTTCTTTAATTCTTGTAATGTGACTTGTCATTTTGTTTAGTGTTGGGAAAAACAAGTCAATTGGTCAACGTACTGCTAAGCAAAAAGTCAAAGTACTGCTAAGTAGAAAGTCAAGGTACTGCCAGTCAAAGATCGAAGTACTGCCGTGGATAAAGGAATCTTAAACGATTATCATTTAAACAGTTAGTAATTATCTTGTAACAGTTAGTTTAATGATTAGTATTGATTAGAGTTTATGATATACAAGGACTGTACACCTACTAGAGTTATCCTTATGGTTATAAAAGGATCTCTAGGAAGGTATTAGTATATAGAACAAAAATAGAAAAAACACGAGTTAAGAATTATTAGTATTGTATTAGGGATCTGCAATTTAGGCAGATTCAAAAGGTTTATAAAAGAAATCGTTTGAGAAACTATTGTGTGTTCTTCTTAAGTACTGCCAACTAGATTCCGCATAGTTGACAGTATATCAGTGTTTCATTAAGGAATATCCACACTGGTTTTTCCTCCCTTTGACCATTTAGCTGTCTCTTTTGTTTACATGTATACTAGAGGTGATCAAAACTTCCACAGACATAGCAGGCTTTATTGTGCATCACAAAATCATTTCCTAGTTGTTGGGACTTTTTGTATTATTCCAGTTTTTTTTTTTCCTTTGATTTCCCCTAGGTTTTTGTACAACCTGTTCAATAACATAAATGTTTTCCCTAACTGGTTTATTCTTGTTGTTGTTGGTCTAAAAACATCACTTTAGGAAATAGTAGGAACAACGTTTTTCTTCTTACCATCTGACCCAAATCCTCATTAATTAGGCACAAACACTCTCTCCTAAACAGTATTAGATTCTAACTGTGTTGGAACCCCCTTTATTTCAACCGTCTTTTCATTACTAGGTGTAACAACAGTAGTAACATCTAAATTTTCACTTTCTACAATTTCATCTATAAAAGTTAGATCAGGTTTGTCAGGTAAGAAATTTCCAGATAGAGGTGGGGGAACGGCATGATATGCCTTATCTAATCCAGACTTATCAGTTAAATTCACAAAGCCTTCTACTGCAGGAGAAGCTGCAGTAGCTGCATCATATCCTAGTCCCATTTTAAACTTGTCAATTACTTGACATTCTAGTATTTCATTTAAAGACTTGAATGAATTTTAAAACTTTTCTAATGTTTGTTTTAACTGATCTTTTTATGCTTTAGCTTTTTCCAAATTCAATTTATATACATCTAAGGCATTATCTCTTAGTCCAACATCAAGTTTTAAGACATTTATGCTATCTTCTAACACAACCTCATTTTTCTTATAATAAACTTGTCTAGCTTCTACTGATTCTAGACCTGCTTTATAAGATAACAAATTAAATTAAAACTTTTTGTAATCAGAAGACAAATTATCATATTGCTCTTTAAGAGTAGCATAAGCTTTCATACATGATTTAGAACAAGAATCTACCTCAAAATCTGAACTGGAAGAACTTCTTGAAGATGCCATTAATGCAATATTTGTAGGATGCTCTTCTTCTTATTCAAAGCTTCACAACAAGCTCTGATACCACTTATTGGTCCCAATGAATAGATCTTTAACTCCTTAGCTTGTAAGGTTTAGTACCCTTAGATAAATCCAAAAATACTAAGGATGAAACTTTGATTTGAATGATATAAGCTATGCGGAATCTAACTTATACCACTAAAAAGTATATTCAATCAAACAGTGAATTATGATTGACACAAAGATATAACACAACAAGCTTCAATATATTAATATGATCACTCTAACTTAGTGATAGGGTTTACAACCTTGAAGCTATATCTCTACACACACACACTTTTTCTTGATGGATGAGCTGGTTTTGACTGGAGCTATATGGCAGATGATGAAGTCCCTACAAACATGGCTACTATGGCTTTTTCAGACTCTAAGGTACATAATGACAAAACTTGTTCAAAAACATGTCTAAAAAGCTTTGAAACTCTTAAAACTCAACTTGATGATTTAAGAATAGAGTTTAACAAATCTGAGTTCAATTTAGCAAATTATAAAAGAGGGTTAGCATCTGTAGAAGAGCAACTTGTCTTTTATAAAAAGAATGAGGTTATTTTTTATGGGCAACTTTCTATCCTAAAAAGAGATATCTCATATAAAAACTCAAAAATTAGTATGCTTAAAAGTGAGTTAGAAAAACTTAAGCAAGAAAAAGAAAGCAATCAACTTAAAATTGAAAAATTTGATAATAATTCTAAGATTCTAGACAAATTAATAGGGAGTTAAATACCTGATAAAAGTAGAAAGGGTTTGGGGTTTGTAAGCTATAATGCTATTCCACATCCTCTTACAGGGTTATTTTCACCCCCAAACCTTGAATTGTCCAACTCTGGTCTAGAAGAGTTCCAACAGCCTGAGTTTGAAGGTTATGGACCTAAGACTAGTAAGATTGTAAATGAAGATACTTCTAATGAGGTTAGGGAATCTCCTGATGCCCCAATGGTTGAGAAGTTGGTGTTAGATGATAAGTTAGAGAAGAAAACTTTTTTTCCTACTAATGCTAAGATAGAATTTATTAGACCTAAACAACAAGAAAAACCAGTTAAGTATGCTGAGATGTACAGGTCACAAGGTCCTAGGGGAAATCAAAGAAACTGGAATAATCAGAAGTCCCAACAGCTAGGAAGTGACTTTGTGGTGTAAAATAAAGCTTATTTTGTATGTGGAAGTTTTGACCATGTATAGGCTAACTGCAATTACCATCAAAGGGTAATGGTGGTACCTGGGAATAATTATACAATGGTGAATTATAATTATTCTACTAAAAAGGCTCACCCTAGTGCTTACAGAAACATGGCTCCAAGAGCAGTTTTAATAAAAACTGTATAACACCCCGTGTTTTCAGGTCATGTTACAGTTTTAGTTATTCCATTTATTTCCTTATAGAGTTTTACGCGCTTACTTTTTAAATCGTCTAGCTAAATTTAATAAAGTTAACCAAGAATGTTAATAACTGAATTAGTACTGTGTTTCACTAAGATATCCTCTTCAACATAGTTAACCAAAAACGAATATGTTCCATTCTTTTCTTTCCATCACTTAGTGTATAATCTATAAGTACAATTAGGACAATACTCATTTCTTCTTTGTTTTCAAATAAGGCAAGCAACAAAACTCTCAAGCAATAAATATCATACAAGACACAAATGATCTTCCCTACAATATAGCCATAAGTTACGTATAAACTTTGTTTCCAAATCCTAAAAACCTGTATTATTCGACTAGATAAGTGTACAAATATCTCATCCTCAAATAACCCTATTACCCAATGTATAAAAGCCCATAATCTTTTTTGTGAAATCCCACACACACTCGTGATAATCTAGCTACTCCCTCTTAGTTTTGCTCCCACGTCCTAAACAATATATCACTTTTATATACTATGCATTAACTATGTGGAAACCCAAAAATCCCTTACCCCATTTGGATTAACATTAGAACGTGATTTCTATTGAAACACTATGCGTGCTTCATTTTGTGAGTATAAGAAGGGCGTATATACCCCTTTGCATTCAACAGAAGTAGAAAACATAAAAGATATAACTCCAGATATAAACTTCATCCTCTCACCTTGGTTCTCTTTTTCACTTATTCTTGTTTTCGACACACATGCAATCCACGAAACATCACACCACCACTTTCTTCCAAAACCCTAAATTCGTCACTTGTGAGTTCTCTTTTTGGTCGAAGTTCAAGAAAGCTATGGGTGTTTGACGGGTTGTTTCAAGTGCACGAGTGGAGGACAAGCGTTGTGGGACGTTTGGTTTGACAGTCGTGGTCGAGTTGGTCTTGTAGCAAAATTAGGGTTTCGTCGGGTCAAGTTCCATACGTTCTCTTCCCTTTGGGTTTTCTGTGAGTTCGCACCTCTTTTCTTTTATTTAATTACGTGCATTCGTCCTTAGTAGTGCTTGAGAAAACTTGTCATAAAATCATTACTTGAAAGATTTCGTTTTCTTTCTGTTATTCGAGTAAAACATGAACGACACCTTGGTTTGGCGTGTTCACCTAGGTTAAGTGAGTATATCATACTGCTAATGTATCCTAGAATAAGCCCTAGTATGCCAAATGATATGTCGTATGAATATTAGTCGAATTGTGTAATCACATGTCCACAACTCACTTTTTATTATTAACTCGTGTCAATGGGTAAATTGGGAAAAAGGGTACGATGAGTAAACGTGACCCCTAAGTCCAGGATTTAGTGTCTAGTCATAGTAGGCCTAGAGAAGTATGTTTTGCAATTTGAATCATGGAAAATGATTAGGAATCAAAGAAGTTATGACAATTTAAAACCCTATGAAATTTTTTTGCAAGACTTATGCATTTCGTTAAAACAGCCAAACTAACAACTTTTGACAACTAGTTCACGCAAATGATTAGTATTAGGTCAGAACCAAGAGCTTTCAGTTAAAGCCTGATGTATAAGGTTTGTTATGGGCCGAGTGTCACGGGTTTTGGTTGAGTAAAGAACTCGCAAACAGAACTCAAAGTTAGGCGTGAAAAACTGTCACTTTACCCTCTTTTGTAAAGCAGCCAGCGAGCTCTTTTCTTTAAATTGTTGTGTCGATTTTACTAACCGAAATAACAAAACACATAATGATACATAAAGCCTGAAGTACCAACTTTGATCTGGAATAAAAACCACTCTTTTTCGTTTAGTAACCTGCTCACAAATCGCGTGTGAACTTGGCAGTTCATCACAGGTGTCGACAAACTGTCGAACACCTGGTGTGCAACCAGCCAGGTCTGCCCACGTGAACACCCATCTTTCGACCCCTTTTCGACCCAGTTAACGACCCCGACACACAAATGTTATAAAAGATAAATTAAAGCCAGTAGGTCCTAGTTTATTAAGATGTTTTTGTTTCGTTCTGACGTTGAGTAACAAGGTTACAATCTGAGCCCAAAACTCTGACCACGCAAATGTCATATGCTGAAATAAACCTTTATTATTCTATAGTCTTAAAACCATGTCTTGAGCTAGACGCATAACTTTAGAGACCCGAGTTTTAACCAGTTAAACGACTTCTGTTAAGACAAAACTTAAAAAGATGAAAGTTCTAAGACGCCTATACCGAGAGTCAAATGTATTTTTACTTTTCATTATCGTTAACTAACGAATTCGTATATAAATGGTAAAACTCCAAGACATCTAATATTAAAACTAAATTTTACTTACACTTAACTCAATTAGTTAAACGTCAACGTTTCGTCTAATTATTTGACACACTTAGAGACTAAACCAAGGGCTGCTCTAAACTAATGTTTTAGAGTTTAGATGGCCTAGTTTCCTAAAAGTCCGAAGTCGTAAATTGCATACTTATATTTTGACCACGTTGACCCAATAAAATTGATCATTTTAACATGATAATTCGTTTCCAAACATCATTATTTTAAATGAAGCTTAAGCACACACTAGGGACGAGATTGCATGTATTTAGCTTATTATTTTTTCGTTTAGTAAATATGTATTATTTTTCCATAGGTTACGGATAAAGTCTTTTGCATCGTTTTCGTGCCACTACCTTGCTATTACGTTATCATTACTTGATGTGAGTTTATAGTCCCCACTTTTATACCTTTTTCAATCATTTATCAAATCTCGGGGATGAGATCATGTTTGTTTTACAAAATGGATGCAAGTACATTTTAAATTCAAATATTACGAGTTTGCCTAAGTAGCTATAACCCACTATGCCCATCATCATGAACTGTCAATTGCATAGATGTAATTGTTAATTGCATTATGTGAGCGCGAATGTTATGAATAGATCTATTTGGGATTAACATCCCCGTTCGGGCAAGTAGCACTTGCTAGTTTACCGGTTGGCCGGAAACGACGAATGTATACCATTTGAAATCATAGATGTTACGGGTTGAACATCTACATTGGGCACTATCATTCATATGTATTTGATATACATACATTGTTTAGCTTCAGTGTCATGAGCTTAGTGCATTTCGTAATACATTTTTGTGATATTGTATTTGTTACTTTATTATAGGGAAATCTTGCTATCCGCTTCATTTAATTTATAAACCTATAAATTCACCAACATTATTGTTGACAGTTTAAACATGTTTTCTCATGTCAATAAGGTGCAAGTCATGGATACATTGGATGGTCGTATTTTGAAGTCATATTATCATAAAGATTTACATGCATTAAATTTTGAAATATTGTTATGTTGTGAAATCTTTAATTTTCCAAGTTAAACAAGTTAAGTCTATGGGCTTTTGTAACGAACCATTTAGGAAATCCAATGTATCAGTTTTCAAATGACTCTTATAGAGGTCGTTCTCATATCTTGTGCTATTGATCTATGAAGTAATACCCCCGGAACATCATATTCCGTTGTGGCCCATTTTGGGGGTGTTACAAACTGGCCTAAGACCACTCAATACTGCTAGGCTAGTTAATACTGCTTATCCCAAAACTACAGTTTATAGTGCTAGACCAATGTCATATTTTTCTAAATCAGCACAATCAACTGTAAAGAAGCCCTATTAAATAAAAATAGCATTAACTAACAAAAAATTTAGCCAAAAAGTTAATACTGCTAAGGGAAGTTTTTATACTGCTAGGCCAGATTCAGCAGTAGTTAATGATGGTAGGGCAAATTAGGTTAATACTGTTAAGGCTTCAGCATGTTGGGTATGGAGACCTACCAAACTTAATAGTGCATCAATTACTTTGAAGAAACATAATTATATTGATGCACGAGGCAGATCCAAGTCAGTGATGGCTTGGGTCCTTAAAGGAAACTAATTTCCTTATTTTTATGTGCAGGGTCATCCACAAAAAGAAGATCAAAACTATGTTGACATTGGATGCTCAAGGCACATGACAGTGAACATATCTTATCTTTCAGACTTTAAGAAATTTGATGGAGGATATGTTACCTTTAGGGGATGTAACAACCGTCTAAACTTAGAAAAGTGACTGATAATAATTTATAACGTCTTTGACTAAATTTACTTGAGTAAAATTATTTGTCGGGACATTTTTAAGCTTGAATTATCATTTTATTTAACCTCGATTATGAGTGTGCCTTTGATCAACGATCCATATTTTTTTAAGTCATTATTTAATCTTTTACTTTTGAGTAAAAAAATTACTTTTCCGGTTACCCAGATAGGTTATCTCGCGTTCATAGTAAAACGTATATTAAATGTGAGCCCGACTCGAGACTAAATATTAGTCAACATGCGCTATGTATACATATGTACCTTATATATTCTATTTTTGTTTTCACCTTTGCATTTACCCTCGCGTTTTATTTTAACACGTCAACTTATTATTTATGATATACTTAGGTGTTTTAAAATAGTTAGTGTCACTCACACTTAAAAACTTAATCTATTTTGTTTGCGTGTATACATCTTTTTAGGTATAACCATACGCGTTTACTCATTTACAGTATAGATTTAAGATGTTTTGAGGTATAATTTACCCACTAAATTCAGCTAGTACTCTTACCATTTTAGTTACAAAGGCATGTATGACATGATCGTGTTAAGTGAATTTAAACTATGTATATATACATAACATATCTACTTTATGTAAACTTTGTAAAAAGTTTCATTAGTGACCAAATTACAATAGGTTTTTGCATAATGTCTAAGCATATTTATGCTTATAAGTAGACATCAACTGGTTACTTGATTGTCTTATACATTTCATGTGCTTATTTTAATGTCTAACGTAGGATGCGTAGGTCAACATTTAGCAAATTTCAACCTCATGCAGTGGGAGAATTATTTCAATATGACTATTATGAGATCTTTTAAAATAGTAAACACAATATTGTGTCCTCTACACGCACCAGCTTAACGTGCTTTTCCCTTATTCACACGCATCTGCCAAGATGGTAACAACTTTTTCGACGATGACACGCAGCTGCCATCCCACATGTCTTTAGAGTTTACATGTGTGCCACATGTTCAACCCCAATTGACCCTTATCTTCTTATATCTTCTCATCGTCATCAACAATAATACGTTAGCTTCTTTTTCTTTTTTTTGGGTCACAGTAGCATTTGTATGCACCATAAAGGTGATCAATGTTTTTTTAGTGTTTTCTTGCTATCCTTCATTCTTGTTCAAATGCCACGTACACTAACATTTTCTCGAACCGGTGGAGTCATGAACACATGGTACAACATAATGAAATGATGCTCGAGCCTCCTTCTCCAAACCCAAGTGTTGATAGCTTGCTAAAGAACGCTACCGCGTTCATGGCTCCTACAACGTTGTAATGGCATATAGTGAAGAAGTTAAGTTTAACAACAATTGGAAGTACGTCTCACAATCATGTTTCTCACCACCATCGACCTAAAGAGAGACACGATTGCATGAGTCAAGTTTAGCAAGCGGCTTAGTGAAGTTGTATACCGTGTGAGGCATCTCTCTACATGACATATTAATTCATATCCTTAAAGAATGTACGCGTAACTGTTTGGATTAGATTTCGAGTATGTTATGGGCTGATGTGTGGTTATACTAAAGTGGTCCAGTTGATTTCGGTTCGTTTTTTGGGTCATAGATTTGGTTACGTACAAGTTTGTAGTTCGTGTTCGGGTCGAGATTTGGTTGGTGATCAGTGTTGATGCAAGACCACAATTGGGGATAGTGGGCTTAGGAACGGCCTGTGCAACTTGAACGTGTCTGTTCCTACACCGAGTTCATGAAACTGCCAACCTTGTGATCTTCAGAGGGAAACTGAGGCGGTTGCTGGCCTGTATCAATGGCTCGAAAAGATGGAATCGTTATTTCACATTAGCGGTTGTTGACATTGTCGCAATATCTAAGTGAAGTCGGCTACATGCATCTGTAGGTGTTGCACTAACCTAGTGGAATGGTCATGTGAGAACCTTAGGTCATGATGCTGCCTTCTGCTCATGATTAGGAACTCTCAAGAGTAGTTGACGGACTAATATTGTCCAAAAGGTAAAATCAAGAATTTGGAAATTGAGACTTTGGAATCTCAAGGGTCAGGGAAAAAATGTTGTTGAGCCTATAAGCAATCATTTCTAAGAACTAGTTTATGATGCACCAAATTCTTGCTAAACGGACCCTAAAGATTGACAAGTACATCATGGACATTTCTCTGATATACATTCTGGGAATGTTCATGGTCGCATAGACCAAAGAATTCTTGATGATGCTATCAGAGTTGGCCCAACGAATTGATGGTATCGCAAAAACCTAGTGTCACTTATGGAAGAAAGGGCAGATTGACCACAACGAAAAGGCTAATGACTCATCAAGAAACATCAACAAACGCCCCACAAGCAGCAATATATAGCTAGTGCATACACTGCTGGCCCTGGTTTGAATCAGAAGCTTTACACTGGAAATCTACCTTTGTGAACCAAGTGGCATACAACTCCACCACACCGGTCAATTACACCTAAATGTGGAAACTGCCAAGAGGTTATGGTCATACTATCAATGATTGGTCGGGTCAATAACAACAAAAAGATCAGATAGGAAAAGAGCATGTATGGAATGAGTTGTGGTAACCTGGTCACATAAAGAAGAATTTCCCAAAACTGAGAACCTGGTGGGGAATGGAAACGGGGAGTGGCATCGCTCAGGGAAGAGACTTATGTTTGGGAGGAGAGATGCTTAGACCAGACGTAACATATCACGAGTACGTTTTCTAACAAACGTTATGCTACAGTTTTGTTTGATACCTGTGCAGATAAGAGCTTTGTATCTAATACCTTTAGTGCCCTGATTAACATTACCCCTACTACGTTAGAAAGTCATTATGATGTAGAATTGATGGGAAAATCATAGAGTGTTACCACCATAATTCGTGTTGCACTCTAAACTTTATGATTCCATACCTTTCAACATCGACTTGATGCCGGTCCCACTCGGTAGTTTTGACGTCATTATTTGAATGGATTGGTTAACAAAGTATCATGGAGTGATCATTTGTGACGAGAAGATTGTGCGAGTTCCTTTCGGAAGAGAGATGTTAATTTTTCAAAATATTAACCCTAAGAAAGTAAATTTCAAACCTAAGCCTAGAATATGATAAAAGAAAATTTTATAAAAAAGAAAATTATTTTTTTGATTATTTTTCTATTTTTATGATTTTTTTAAAGTTTTTAACTAAATTAATTCACGAAAAATATTAAACTTTGACTAAAAATTCTAAGAAAATTCTCAAAAATCACTGAAGTTATAAAGATTGTATGAAAAATAAGTCCTACGAATAAGCTAAAAAGATTAAGCCAGGAAAAAGAAAATAAGCACTCGAAGTGCTTATTTTATAAAGAGCTCAAAAAGGTGTTAAAACAATAAACAATGCACCTTGAGACGTAAAAGTCCCAAGGGCGCAGTGTTAGTGGTGTGTGTGTTGAGTGCTATGAAAGGGTTGAGGGAGGTTGAGGTTGTGAGTTCGAGCCTTCCTCACTCATAATTTCCCTCTTTCCCTTTTTTTTATTTTTGCTAAGTTTTAAAAACAAAGTTATAAAACAACTTAAAATGAATAACTTTTGTAAAAACAACTTTTTTGAAAACTAGAAAATAAGCTAGAAAGTAGCTTAAAAGCAGACAGTTTATGACTTATAAGGTAAAAGCTTTTTTGCACTAAAATAGAAAACTAAGATTAAGCTGAATAAGAACTGATAAGCTACCAATACCATAACACTAACCTAATAAGCTAGAATGAACCAAATTTGAACAAATATTTAAAGTCATAAGCTGAAAAACTACCAAAAGCTTTTTCACAAAACCAGTTACCAAACAGACTGTCAAGCACTTTTTGAGCTTATTTTCAACTAAGCAAATGGAACCTTATGACTTTGAGACTTATATTTCTAGAAAGTTTGACCTATAAGCTACCTTAAACAGCATTTGAAAAGCATTTTGAAAATCAATTAAGCTAAGAAAAAACTATTGGAAAAAACTGATGCAGACAGAATGACACTATTTTTTTAGTTTTTTTTTTAAAACTTAATGAAAATGACCAAGTGCTGAATTGCAGACTAAAAACAGATGACTAATTAAGCTATTAAGAACAAACTAAGCACTAATCTATTAAATTTGGCCTAAAAGCTACTTGTATACTAAAAATTAAAGGCTAATTCCTATTTTAACTAACTGAATTTTCATCTTAAAAATGGCAGTTTGGCCTTTTTAGACTGCTGATGCATTTGACACTTGTATGACCAAAACTTTAAACTATTTAATGTAAGATATAGATCTTTGTTCCTACACTCTTTAAACACTAGACAGAATGCAAAATGATTAACTATACCACTTAGAACAAGTTTAATCTTAGAATGCTAATGAAACTGACTAATGCTAACAGATTTAAACTAGAAACTCTCAATCCTATAGAAAACTAGATTTAACCTATCAAATCTTTAAATCCTGCTCTTATAAGCCTCAAAATGAAATTTCAGTTTAAACTTAAAGGACCAAGTGGTGTCTAGCAGTACTAACTCAAGTTAGTACTGCTTGACCCAAACACCCCTTTAAGTTGCTGAAACCCATATTTTAGCTTATAAAATTAAGATTTAAAGCACAAGTTTCAACTACCAGATACTAGACAGCTTATAACCAACATAATGAACAATTATTAATAAGCAAATAAGCAGAGACAATAAGCAAACTAAGCTATGCTAATATTTTAACAACAAAATAAGCTATAACTATAACTAACAGATTATGCTACTATTTTTGGCTTTTTTTAACTTTTTATATCAAAATCAAACAAACTAAGAATTAAACTAACAATTTAAACTAAATAAGCATCTAACAACATTTTTAAGCAGTATTAAGCAAATAAGCTACACTAAACAGCAAATAAGCAAGCAATAAGCAAAAGTAAGCTACTATGCATATTATAACTAAGATTTAAAGTGACAATAAAGTAAATAGAAAAATGTAAAGAGAAGTGTACCTCCACCTCAGCTAAACAGAGGTATGCACACAATAGAGCTAATAAAGCAGCTTAATCCTTAATTCCAAATCTCCTAGTCTAATCTAAACACGTGACCATCATACTATAACACAATACTTAAAAACTCAGAGCTAGTCCATCTCCAATTTCATTGAGTTTTTTTCAAGTATTAAGAGCTTTTATGTAGCTCATGAAACAATTGAGCTCATGGATCAGCATTAAAAGCTTAACATCGAAACCATTTTCATAAAAGTAACTTTATGCGAAAAACAATTGCACATTATAAAGTTAAACTTAAACTTTTATTAATGATGAAAGCTGACATACACAGATTAGAAACAGGAAATACATTGATTAAAAACATAATTTAAAAGCAATACAATAAGCATAAGCTAAAAACTATTCTAAAGCTACTATTTAAAACTACTCCTAGATGCTCTTTGTGAGTGAGGAGTGAGCTCTATTTAAGTAGATAATGGAACTTCAGCGTCGTCCACATGCTCCACATGATCACAACCCTTCTAATCAATTCCTCTAAATCATTGGCATCAAGCTTTTGTGGCAGCTTGTGATGAAATAATAGCTCACGGATGCCAACCTGGCAAACCACAGCATTGGGAAGACTCCTGTGCTTCTTTGAGCATTGATTTCAAGTTCTAATTTTTTTCATCTTTGTGTGTTTCCTTTGAGCCCCGTGCATTCCTTTCTTCTGTCAGAAAGTAGGACCAATCCATAGCTTAAGAGATCGACGCTTTTCTTGCTGAGATGTCACTTAGTACTAAGCATCTTTGACTTGTCACGTTGAATTGGGTTAATTTCATTTAAATTGAGTTAATTACAAGGATGGTGAATTGGGGAAGACGGGTAAACAGTAAACAATTTTTCCCAGTCAACCCTTTCTATTTGTGTTTGTGGTTATGACCCGGTAAAGGGGGTTGACCTGGGCTAAAGGTTTTATAACAAAGTTTGGGCCCGGTGTTTGTTATTGGGCTCGGTTAAAGGGTTTAAAGGGAAAAAAGTCTTTATATAACTAACACTTAATGACCGTTTAGTTGCTTTAAAGAGTGTTAACAGCGACTAACGGTGTTATTCGATTTTCTTGGACTTTTAGTGCAAAAATATGATTTAACATTAAGGCTCTTTTGGTATTTTCAAGATTTTGTTCTTTTTGTGGTTGACCAAGGTTTCTGACATATGTTGACTTTATGGACATTTGCTTTAAAAAAACTTCCGCTCTTGTGGGTTACTCTATCCGTTCCCCACAGTGTTCTGAGTTTGCCTCGGGTTTTTGACCGTCTACTCTGTGTCTTTTTTGCGCAATATCCGTACGCTACATCAACACACATAATGACAAAACTCACAAGCAATATACAAGCATATTTTGCACAATTTAATCATTTAAGGTCATTTTTAGTATAAAAAATGATATTAAATACATCTGAACATATCAATGGTAACAACCTTTCGACGAATGACACGCAAACAATAACGCAGCTTGCCATCCCCACATGCTCTTTAGAGTTTACATTGGCCAACATGTTCAATCATATCAACCCCCAAGTAACCCTTACTCTCTAAGTACTTATCATCGTTCTCAACATAATAACGTTAGCTTCTTCTCTCTTTTTTTCGTCACAGTAGCATATTGTATGCACCATAAAGGTGATCAATGTTTCTTCTTTCTTAGTGTTTTCTAGCTATCCGTCAGTCTTGTTCAAATGCCACATACACTAACATTTTCTCGACACCGTGGATCTTGAAACACATAGGAGCATAACAAATGAAATATGCTCGAGCCTCCTCCTCCAAACCCAAGTGTTGCTAGCTTCTGCTACAAAGAACGCATACCGTTATTCGATTATACAGGCTGCTACAACGTCATGGCCCTACAACGTTGTAAGCATATAGTGGAATAGATGTTAAGAGTTTAACAAAAATTGGAAGTACGTATCACAATCATGTTTCTCTTACACCACCACCTAAAGAGAGACACGGTTTTACGAGTCAAGTTTAGCAAGCGGTTTAGTGAAGTTGTATACCGAGTGAGGCATCACTCTACATGACATATTAATTCATATCCTTAAAGAATGTACGCGTACCTGTTCGGATTAGATTTCGAGTGTGTTATGGGCTGCATGTTGCGGTATATCTGAACGTGGTCCGAAGTTGATTCGTTCCATTTTCGGTCATAGATTTGGTTTACTACAAGGTTGTAAGTTTGCGTTCACGGGTCGAGCTTTGGTTGATGATCGGGAGATGTTCGTGTTTGGAGTCCCTAGTCGATGGGGCTAAATAATACGACGAGTTCATATTCGGGTGAGACGCTATGGTATTGTTCACTGGAGTTTGATGGTTGAAATCAAGTCTAATTTCTTAGAGGTACATTTCGAGTTCAGTTTGTGCATTATATAAGCAGCAGATTCATGTAGACATACTTGTAAATTGGTAGTAACTATTTGTGTATAGGATTAATGTAACCTTAACTATGTGAGATCTTAACTTAGTCAATGAACTGGAACTATAAACTTCATAATACTTGAAAGATCAAGTCTAAAATACTAAGAATGAAGATTGATATTCGAATATGATATTGGAACTCCTCACGTCATTCGCATGCATGTCATATGCATATTTACATTTTTGGTCCTTCATTTATAAAACAGTAGACAAATAAATATTATAGATTATAAAGTAACACTTTTGATCCCTGTGCATTGTAATCTCTTCAAAACTAGTCCAAAATAATAGTTTATCTATTTTGTCTTTGACGTAATTATGTTTATAACATGTACGTCTCAAATGTTATGATCAATCTATTCATCTAATATTACATTTTAGCAACGGATTGCAGATTATAAATAATGCACTATTAACATCTAAGATATATTATATATTTAAAATAGGTGACGTAGCTAGTTTTTTTTTGTTCTTTTGTCCGAGCATATCATTTAGATTTTTTTATAAGTATTTTTACTTGTATTAGGTCAAGTTTGGTGAGGTCTACATTCGAGGGTTACTTTTAGAGATACTCGTTGTGTTCATTCTTGTACTCACGCTTTAATCGTTAAGGTGAGTTTTCATTGGCCCGTTTTATTGTTTACTCGTTTTAGGGTGGAAAACATGATAGAATTATTTAAACAGAATTGCCTGTACTTTTAAAAATTTATTAAACTAAATGAACTTTTGTTTCACCACTTATACAATTGGTATGTATGCTTATGTTTGATGCTTGAGTACTATTATCACAAAGTTCCCCTGGAACTACACTACTTATTAACTCATTTTGAGTCGTTGATATTTATGGATAACGCTATTTAGGGGTAGAGCCATCCCCTCACTCCAACTATCGGGAGTGCATAGTATCACTTTTCCATGCTGACGATAGAGCGTGTGACGCATAAGGGCAAAGTGTTCGGCTGCAATCGGCTTAAGTAGTGGCCTCATTGCATAAACACGCTTGTATACATATCATACTTTTATGCATATTTGGCAACCAATTGATATCACTTGTCTCTGAAACTCATTTTTTACGATCCTAGTATGGGATAGGTTCATAACAGTATGGTTGATACTTCTGAAATTCATTTTACTGAAATGTTTGCATTTCTTATAAACCTGTGAACTCACCAAATATTTTCACAGTTGACCCGTTTTGACATGCTTTTCAGGTGATCTTCAGTAAAGTGGACATTTTAGGAAGACATTTACATGGACGCTTTCCATTCTTGTTATATTTTAAAAAACAATGACTTGTCTTTCGCACTATATCAAACATGTTGTAAACTTGTAATATTTTTCAATTAATTCATGTATGGTGTTACCTATATCCAATGCGATGTACTATGAGCTGTTGAACCTCGTGTTTTCGCTTTAGCGGGGTGTGACAGACTTGGTATCAGAGCTGTGGCTATAGGGAATGCCGGTTTTCAAAAACTAAAACCCGCAACTATAACTAAAAATTATTTTTATAAAACTCCGAACATGATAGGAGTTGACTAGTCTGGACATTGCATCATTTGACCTTAATTAAACAGAACTTGAGCAACTCCGTCTAATTCAGGAAGAGTCATGGAGTGTTAGGAGTAGTTACCAAGTATCGTGTTTGGTAGAGTCATAGACATATGGTCACTTGAAGTTGCATTAGTCGTGTGTGCTCATATTTCATGCATTCATGTTTGTTATATAGACCAATATGTCATTTTATATGTGATCTTTATCCTTGCCTCACTATGACCTGATTGACTAAGCACGGCTTTGCTTTCACCATGATGCAGTCGCTAAGTCACATCAATCACCTTCTTGTATATTATACGATTTGGACGAAGACCCTAGTGAATATTGGAATTCTGATCTTCAGACAAACGTTGTCAGGACTTCTAGTCCTCCCCGATTAAGATATCATTAGAGAACGTCTTCGCACACTAATGATTCTGTAAGTGAGTCATGACGTACACCTAACTACTCTTCGTACCTTTACCCTACATAGGACCACGAGAAAGACTCGTCAATAGATTCCGAGTCAGAGCTCAGACGAGCAACATATGGTCTACGTATGTGCAACATGTAGAGACGTTCGTTCTTTCGCTATTAGAAATTACGTTGACCTATAGTTCGGTCACGTTTCTTTCTTATTTTGTCATATTATTAAGCCAACCATTTTGGTTGCGAATGTGAGCAGGAGTGCTTGATTAGTACATAACCACTCAGTGGTAGATTGATTCATCCCAACAAAGTTGTTGGAGGAACATTTTGATAAGTCATAATCGTCTTATTTTTAGCTGAGAGTTGAACTCTAGCTGGCAGCCGACATGTTGAAAGGTCATTTATGGTGCATATAGCTTGCTCTTATACCTTAAAGCGTACTTTTTACCTCTATCATATTTTGATCGTAATATGACACAGAACTCGTTTTCCTCCGCGCCAATCCTGACATTTAATAAGGTATATGACCATACCTTGTGTATTGCACGCAACTATTTTTTTTCTTTTTTTTATGTGAATCCTCCTTGGTATTAGCCACACAACTATTTTTTTTCTTTTTTTCATCCACTATGTGGATTGACATTGTTTATAGCATGGGAATCCGTTACTTCTAACATTATGTTCTTGACTACATTCAATGAGACGGATTACGTCATTAGTTATCCTAGGAATAACTCGTCTAGGAGTCGTGTACATCCACCAAATTGTTGGTGTTATGACCATCCTGAAGATTCCTGTAAGATAAAAGATCTGATAGAAGCCAAGAACCTTATACTTGAAAGTTGGTTATTTGTGTAACCAATGGACTACATTTTCATTCGACGTTCTGTTTCGGCAGAGATACTATTTTAGAAAGGTGGGAGTTCCTATTGGAATAAAAAAATGAGTGTATTTTACAAACGTGAATGCTTTAATAATTTTAAATATTGCATGATTTTGGTATCAAAAACTAAGTACCCATAAAGTAACGTCTACACCCTCAGGAATGTTGAAATATTATTCATTCACCCATGTTTGAAAAAAAAAAATTAACATAAAAAATTCTTCGTGTAATCAGTTATGTAGTTACAAATTCAAAATTTTAAAAAATCTTTATTATAGCATTACTTAATTATATTCTATAAAAAATTATCCTTAACCCTAGTGTTAAACCTTTTGTGGACATATCTGTTTTTACATAAATGAGTCTATTATGGATAAATTCCAAGTTATGTTATATTATCTACGTACTTACGAATTATACCCTTGGTCGAGCGCATTTCCTCAATAAACAGTCTTGGAATTTTATTTTTCTAAACTATGCTCCAAGAAGAAAACACAGCGCAATCTAGGATGAAATCCTTGAAAACAATATTGTACTTTTAAGGCTCGACAAATACAAGAAGCAGGTACGGGTTCTCTTTACCATATTTAGCGCTGTCAATTGAGTTAAAATATAAAACCTTCACATAGTAGTAGAGTGAGGATTGGTGAACTAGAAGGTTAATGCAGAAATTTGTTGCTTTACGTAATCATTCAAATCCATTTAGAAGTACGAAGGAATCATAAAGATACGAAGGAGATAGGTCGTAAAGGACCTGGAAACTAGTGTTGGCCTACAAGATGAGAAAAATACTTGGAGAAAGACTCTGAGCCACGATTTTGGACACGATATAGCATGACAAGGAGCCTAGCGTGAAGCACAGTATCCCAGAACATTCATCATAAGCAAGGAATCATTATCATATCTGAGATCTTTCGGATGATGTGTTCTGCACGTCACTTCGACTAGATTGTCCGAGTCTCGGATCGACCTACGTTTCTCGCAGCGGCAAACACTTTTTGGTTAAAGAACCATATTGTGCTGGCGACATCAAAATGAGCCAGAGCCTTCGGGGAATTACAAAAACTTTAAGCAAAGGATTGATAAGGCCGAGTTCATCACCCTAGGGCACCAATGCTTTTCCTTTGTCAAAAAGAAAGACGGGTCGATGTACACATGTATCGATTACAGGGAAATGAACAAATTAACCATCAAGAACTGATACCATCAAGAACTGATACCGTTTTCCTCGAATTGACGACCTACTACGATAAACCTGCAAGACACTTACTTCAAAACTAACCTTACGTTCAGAGAATCACAAATTAGACCAAGGAAGATACACATTAAAGATTAAGCGTTTGAAGACGCGTCTACGCTTGTACAACAACTTTCCTAAGTCATGCCCTTTTGGTTCGACTATAAACCCGGCTATGTTTATGGACCTAATGAATAGAATGTGTAGACTCTACTTGGACAAGTTCGTGATAGTGTTCATTAATGATATTCTCATCTACTCACGAAGTGTGGAAGAACATGAACAACAATTAGATATCATTTTGAGGTTTCTCAAGGACGAGAAATGGTATGCCAAATTCTACAAGTGTAAGTTTTGGTTTTAGCGAGAAGTTACAATTTCTAGTAACATGGATCAACTCAAAGACAATTCATCGTCAATCTGCAAAGACTAAAACTATTAAGAAATGGGAAAATATCACGATTGATCATGTGGCAAGGTTATCAAGGACATCAAGAGGGCATGATACTAAGTAGAGTTGGTCCGGTAGCATATCGTCTTAAGCTTCCGCAAGAACTATGTGAAATTCACAATGTATTCAACGTCTCAAAATTTAAATAAGTGTTTAACAAATGAGACGCTTGTTGTTCTTCTAGAGAAATTAGATATCAGTCACGAGCTCCAATTCACTAGATAAGCCCCATTGGAAATTATGGACCAGCTTAAGGACCAAAAGCATAGTTGAACTTCATACCGTTAAAGTGTCGATCTGGAACTCACAAAGATCTCGAGCTTACGTAGACGTAGAAGCGCGAGGACAGGATCAAGCGCAAATACCCACACCTATTTTCGAGCGCGCATAATTGGCTAAGACGAACTAAATCTCGGGACGAGATTCTTTCTAACGGAGGGAGGATGTGACAACCGTCTAAACTCAGAAGAGTGACTGATAATAATTTATAACGTCTTTGACTAAATTTACTTGAGTAAAATTATTTGTCGGGACATTTTTAAGCTTGAATTATCATTTTATTTAACCTCGATTATGAGTGTGCCTTTGATCAACGATCCATATTTTTTTAAGTCATTATTTAATCTTTTACTTTTATTATTTATTTTACTTTTGAGTAAAAAAATTACTTTTACGGTTACCCAGATAGGTTATCTCGCGTTCGTAGTAAAACGTATATTAAATGTGAACCCGACTCGAGACTAAATATTAGTCAACATGCTCTATGTATTCTTATCATTATACATATGTACCTTATATATTCTATTTTTGTTTTCACCTTTGCATTTACCCTCGCGTTTTGAACTTACCTCCCATCTCGATTTTATTTTAACACGTCAACTTATTATTTATGATATACTTAGGTGTTTTAAAATAGTTAGTGTCACTCACACTTAAAAACTTAATCTATTTTGTTTGCGTGTATACATCTTTTTAGGTATAACCATACGTGTTTACTCATTTACAGTATAGATTTAAGACGTTTTGAGGTATAATTTACCCACTAAATTCAGCTAGTACTCTTACCATTTTAGTTACAAAGGCATGTATGACATGATCGTGTTAAGTAAATTTAAACTATGTATATATACATAACATATCTACTTTATGTAAACTTTGTAAAAAGTTTCATTAGTGACCAAATTACAATAGGTTGTTGCAAATTGTCTAAGCATATTTATGCATATAAGTAGACATCAACTGGTTACTTGATTGTCTTATACATTTCATGTGCTTATTTTAATGTCTAACGTAGGATGCATAGGTCAACATTTAGTAAATTTCAACCTCATGTAGTGGGAGAATTATTTCAATATGACTATTATGAGATATTTTAAAATAGTAAACACAATATTGTGTCCTCTACACGCACCAGCTTAACGTGATTTTCCCTTATTCACACGCATCTGCCAAGATGGTAACAACTTTTTCGACGATGACACGCAGCTGCCATCCCACATGTCATGTGTGCCACATGTTCAACCCCAATTGACCCTTATCTTCTTATATCTTCTCATCGTCATCAACAATAATACGTTAGCTTCTTTTTCTTTTTTTT
>BQNB010099718.1:0-24864 GCA_026074375.1 Tanacetum coccineum | reverse complement strand
CTCAATAATGGAGAAGAAACATAAGATAACTGGTTAAATCGTCCTCTAAGGATCTTCTTTATGAAACTCCTAAGAACTTTCGGGCTTCTTCTCATCAAATATAACCTGTAAGTCAAAGACAAAGACAACTACACCTAGCGTAAAATCGGTGGTATAATGATATATAAATACAACAAAACTTTTAGGGTTGACTCTATAAAAGCAGTAAAGATAAGATGAATGTGTTAGTATAATCTAGGTTTCTGCAGGTTTATAAGAAAATTGCCAAATTTGAAAATTGTGCAAAATTAATTTTCAAAAATAATAGAAAATTTCGAATTTTCACATGTGTGGAGATGCGACGCCGTCAAGACAAAATCCTAACGCCGTCTCCACCCACTGTGAAAAATTCTTATTTGTTTTTCTTGAAAAAAAATTTGCACGCAATTCTATTAGTTATTTCCTGTAGAAAATTCTGCATAAAACCTGAGATTTAATTATCACATTCATATGATACAAGACTGACACACAAGACACAAGACATTCCTAAATGCATTAAATTAAAATATTGGGTTGCATCCCAAAAAGCGCTTGTTTTTGTTCGAGTTACGAGCCTGACTCTACCCTTATTTAACAGATAAAGGGGAGGGTTCCCCTACACTTGAGTTCAAGTGCGGGTGATAATAACGGTACACACCATTGTTATGAGAAGGGATCACATGCTGCAAAATTGGTTGTTGAATTATATGCTCCAAATGGTGTGTTTCTTTAATCATAACCTTCTCTACTTCTTTTGGCCTAATGGGTGATTTAAGTCCTCTTCCTAGAAAAGAAACTTCCTTAGATTCTAATTCCCAATAATTTTCTATCATCTCCAAGCTCAAAAAATTCAACACTTAAGGATCCTCTATGTCCTAATAAACCTGGTTTAAATCCATATGTTTCTTAGGATCATCAATGCAACAGGGTGGTACTAGCAATACATATCCTTAGGGTAGAAAGTCGCCACATGAGGTGAAGGTGGTGTATTAATGGTTAAGCTATATACTTCCTTCATCCTAAAACTATCTGGACTATATGGTTTGATCTATGTTGTTTGATGGGTGGTTTGGGGCCTGTTTCGTCTCCTAGACTTACATCTAAGGATGGATAATTAGGTAAGGGTTATGGTTGAGGCTCTGGTTCATCAAAACTAGGAACTTCCCTGGAACTAAGAGAAATGCTATGATTATTCAAACCTACATCCTCTAGTTTTGTTTGGTCTAAAGGTTCATCATCCATAAGGGTCCCTAAAGTCTCTTCTACTTCTTCCGGGTAAGTCACGGGCGGTGTGTATTTCTCAAATGATGGGATGACTTAAGGGGAACTTTGTGGGCTTGAATTTTCCACCTTATCCTATGCTATACTCCTATGCATCTCAACCTAAACCTTCTCATTTCCAAACAATCTTTTTGCTTGAGCCTTCAAATTTGTTAATTCTTGATAAGAAATAATGTTTGGTGGGTTGTCCTATTCTTTTTGGCCTTGGGTGAAATTTTATAAAGCTTCCCATGCTTCTTTACCACTTAATTACCTAAGGTTCCCATCTGCTGCAAAGTCAAGGTCCATTCGGGTATAGTCGTCGACATGATCATAAAAGAATTAAGTAAAGGACCATAAATCAAAGCCATGACGAGGGACTCTTTGGATTAAGTTTTTGAAATGAGTCTACGCATCGTAGATAGATTCATCTTGATGTTTTTGGAACACAAAGGTATATCTTTGGAATGGGAAGGTTGTGGTTCGTGGTGGGTTTTGAAAGGGTGAGTAGGTGGTCTTTCTTACATCATGACGGTGAATGAAAGAGTTACAAACAAAAGGCACAAAGAAAATACAGACTACAAGAAAGCTAATTGACAGAAAATAAAATCTCACTTGATAGGAATCAAGCGAGTAGACCTAAGCTAAACATAACTCGAAACCTAACTAATCCTCACGTAGCGACGCCAAAAACTTGATGTTCAGTTTGTAAGGACTTCACGGAAGTTTTAGAATCCCTTAGGCAGTGCACCTAATCGTTGCACTAAAGTATATGCAAGACTTGGGAGTTGTTATCGTTCTATAAGGGAATAGGTTGGGAAGGCTCGAATAGAATCTAACCGAGGTTTAAGGGGTTAAGAGAAGAATCTTTTTGTATTTTTATATTTTTTTAAAAGCAAATAAATATCATGTTTTGAGCGGTTTGGTTTGTGTGGAAACCGTAGAGGGGGGTAAATACGCTTTCATTAAAAAACTTTAGATTAGACGTTACACGACTTAACTATCGGCGGTCCCATAAATATACGGGGGCCGCCAGTAGATAAGGGGGCCGCCTGATTTATGGGGACCGCATCCATAAGATAGTTTTGTACCAAATCGTTTGTATCAAATCACCAGTCAAGTTTTACACAATATGAGAAGTGTCGATAATAGATTTACAATAACTAGCGCATATTCTACCAATATATCCACACTCACAATGATTTCAACAAAGAGCTAGCTACACAACCATGGCTAACACAACATACACAACAATTCACACAATCATATGCACAATGAAAGTGTAAAAGTAAAGCGATAAATGTAGGGACATAAGTGAAGAGAAAGGTAAAAGAAAATGCAAACCGGACACGGTGATTTATAGTGGTTCGGTCATGAAGCTCCTCTTCGCCCTACTCTACTCTCCGAGTATCCAACTCGAGAGTTACTTCACTAATCAACAAGCTCCCTTTCGGCGGAGAAAACCTTATAACGTTGCTTACATAATTTTCCGACACTAAGCTAGATGTCGAGTTCTTCTTCGGGTACAACCAAACCCGTTATGTTTTATGGCCAACATAACAAACCTTGTGTTTTATGGCCTAAACACATAAACCGCGTCGCTTACAATATTTTCCGACACTAAGCTAAGTGTCGAGTCCTAATCTTAGCTAGAACCAATCTACCACTTCACAAATGTATTTTGTGGCCTAAAATACTAACCGACACACAAACACCACATCTGGATTTATACACTATCCGGATCTACACAAATACACAAGAGTTACAATATAGAAATTAAATTTACTCTAAGACATATAAGTGATCAAATGCAATCACTTATATGCAACCCACCCAATCTACTACATGATATACAAGTAATCAAGGATGATCACTTTATGTAGAGATATCCTATACTTCACTAAATGCCCCATAGTAATAGTGGAACTAACATAGAATGTAACCATGATCCATGCCTTATGCTAGAATCATGATCAAAGAATAAGGAAGAATTCTATGTATTTGGTGTGTGTATTTTTGTGGCTTTTCATCATGGAGAGGGGAGGATGAAGACTTTGCTATTTATAGCGGAGCGATCATTAGTTTTCCCTCCATCTTCTAGAAGCAAATTTAAAATTTAAAATTTTTTATTTTCCCTCCATCTTCTAGAAGCTTTGAGTTTTCCCTCCATGTTCTAGAAGCAAATTCAAAATTTGAATTTATTATTTTCCCTCCATCTTCTAGAAGCTTTAGTTTTCCATCCATCTTCTAGAAGCAAATTCAAAATTTGAATTTATTATTTTCCCTCCATCTTCTAGAAGCTTTGTATTTTCCATCCATCTTCTAAAAGCTTTGATTGGGCCTTGATGGGCCTTGATGAGCCAAACCTATTTGGCCTTAATAGGCTAGCCCGTTTGCTTGGCCCGATCCAACTAGTGAAGCCCATATGAGTAAGAGTCTCGGGATGTCGATATCGAGTTTATAAATGTATATTTGTAGTGGATAATGATGGTGAGATATCCGTGAATTGAAGTATACATCTACGAGTAACTTGTGAACTTTTACGTTAACTTACATGTTTGTCATTACCAAAACATAAAGAGAATGTAAAGATTAAATATCATAATATTTGCACTAACAATCTCCCCCTTTTTGATGATGACAAAAGTGTAAACTATAAAACATAGTAAAGTTTAAAAGTTACTCGTTTACATTCCTTCTCCCCCTTTTGTCGAAACAAAAAGGAGTTTCTTGGATATAATTTTTCCCTTATTTTCATTCATCTCCAATCATACCTAAGGACTGCTATTTCTAACTATGGATTATCCTTGGGTAGATCCCTCCAGTTCTGGTTGGATCATAAGACTTATACCTAACCTTAACCACCTTATGACTTCATCGATGTCGTAAGTTAATTGGTTGTTGGGTATAGAGATCTAAACCATAAAACCATTTTATGACATTGTTATTTTCAAATACTCCCCTACCACCAGTGCCACGAGATTTGAAATGGTTTCGCACATAAAGGAAAGAGTTGCACTTAGAGTCTTAAAGATCACATTCTTCTATATCACATTTTAATCATATTTTATCCCCTTATTTAAAATAATAAATCTCTTAGTATTTAAAATACCAATTGATTAAAATGAATTTTTCTTAAAAACGTGTCTGGCGAGAAGAATGTATACATAGCATGAATTATGGAACATATTCTTGATTTCCTTAGTGAACATTGTATATTTTGACTTAACATTGGATATACTTCATTTTAATTTCACTTGAATGTTTTTGAATACATAAAATTGACATTTATGAGATGTATCCAAAATACATTAAGAGGCTTTAGTCTAAAAGCTCCCCCTCAAAAATTGATTCACTTGTTAAGATGACATTTTTGAGCATTATTTTACCAATTGTATCACTTATAAACATTGAATATTGTACCAATTGTTAAAGATATTGAGAAAGGGAGTGTTGAACACACACTTTTAACAAATACCACTTATTATGGAAAGATACCACAAATTATATTGTAGACAATTTGACATTGAAAGTTTTTTTTGAAAATTGTGTTCAACGGTTTTAAAAACCATGATAGAAGACTTCTCTTCTATTTAAAGAGTAAGCGCACTGAAGCATACATTTCCCTATTACATTCGGGACCGAGTTATGCACTGAAATGTACATAAGTCATTAAGAAAATTTGGAAATGACATGTTTTAAAAACTTTTGAACTCTTGCTCGAACTTCATTTACACACCCGTGTCAATGTTAATCGACATTTCTAGGTACGTAAATGTTATCGATTCCAAGAGACATGTCGAGAAGATTCTTTTTGGTATTTTCAAATTTTCCAATTTTATATTTTGTTTTTGTAGATTTTATATTTTTGTATTTTCTTTTTGTTGGTTTTATATTTTTGTATTTTCTTTTTCAAAAATATTTATAAATCAAAATAAAGAGAAAAATAAAAATATTTAAAAATTCAATGTTTGATGGATCAAGCATATTCGTTTGCTAGAACTTCCAGTTCTTCTAGAGTCAAACATCTTATACCGAGTCGTCTGACGAGATACTTAAACCTATCTTCGTGTAAGGATTTAGTAAACAGGTTAGCTAACTGGTATTCAGTTCCGACAAAGAATTATTCAACTATACCCTTTTCAACTTGTTCCTTTATGAAGTGATATCTGACATCGATGTGTTTGGTACGGGAATGTTGGACTGGATTGCACGAGATGGCTATTCCTGCCTTTGAATCACAATACATAGGTATTTTGTCAAAGTGGAAGCCATAATCTGTGAGCTGATTTCTCAACCATAGAACTTGAGCGCAACATGCAGATAGAGACACATACTCGGCTTCTGCTGAAGACATTGAAGTGCAGTCCTGCTTCTTTGACGACCAGCTAACTAGCTTATCACCAGCTAGAAATTATATACCACCAGATGTGCTTTTACGTGTATCGAGACAGCCTGTATTATCTGAATCTGAAAAAGCAGTTAGATTAAAGTCGGTGTCCTTTAGATACCAAAGTCCCATGTTAATGGTATTCTTAAGGTACCAAAAGATCCGCTTAACCTCCCTAAGGTGATTTTCAGTTGGTCTCGCTTGATAACGAGCACAATAACATGTTGCATGTACAATATCCGGTCTACTTGCTGTTAAGTACATGAGTTCCCCGACCATGCTATGATATTTTGTTTGGTCAACGGGAGTTCCACTCAAGTCAGCATCTAGGGGTTTAGTAGCCATTGGAGTACCAACGCTATCACATGAGGTCATACCATACTTTTTAAGTATCTCTTGACAACTTAAATCTGTTTAAAAGATTACCACAAGGGGATTGGTGGATCTGAATTCCTAAGAAGAATTTCAGCTCCCCTATCATAGACATTTCAAACCTACTGTGCATTAATTTTTCAAACTTTTTGGAAAGTGTTGGGTTCGTAGAACCTAAAATAATGTCATCAACATAAATTTACACAAGCAATATGTCTTCCCCTTTTTTTAGTAATGAACAAAGTTGGATCAATAGAAAATTTTAAGAATCCTTTAGATACCAGAAAGTTGGAGAGTTCATCGTACCATGCCCTTGGAGCTTGCTTAAGTCCATATAAAGCCTTCTTGAGATGATAGACTTTGCCAAGATAATGTGGGTCTACGAATCCATCTAGCTGGTTTTTGTACACATCTTCCTTCAGAGGACCGTTAAGAAAAGTTGTCTTTACGTCCATCTGATAAATAGGAAATGACTTGTGTGCAGCATACGCAATAAATAGCCTAAGTGCTTCCAACCGAGAAACTGGAGCAAATGACTCTTCGAAGTCGATTCCTTCCTGTTGGTTGTATCCCTTAGCTACAAGATGAGCTTTGTTACGAATTACAGTATTCTCCTCATCGCGTTTGTTTTCCCAGAGCCACTTCATGTTAATGACATTTTTGCAGAGTGGTATGTCGACTAATTCCCATACATCTAATTGATCAAACTGGTGAAGTTCTTCCTGGATAGCTTCAATCCATGCAGAATTAGCCATGGCTTCTTTGATGTTCTTTGGTTCTGTTCAATTCACGGTGAGTGCGAACATATACATATCGTCATCTATTTCTAGCTGACATCTTGTTCTAATTGATTGAGAAGGATTTCCAGTGACTTGTTCTAACGGATGATCTTTTGTCCAACAATGTTCTGAAGGATGTCATTGATAGAATGTATGCATGTTTAACGAGTCAACATATCGAGAAGATGTCTCCCTTATGACATCAAATAACGTCTATTTTATAGCATCATTTATCCCATGTTATTAACCCATTTTTTATAGTTATAGCAAAGAATTGTTACTTAATCATTTATATTTGAGAATTGCAGTAATTATGAAGTAATTGGTGAAAGTTAGCAAAAGGCGCGCATTCTGGACCTTAAATAAAGATATTTTGAAGATTACTGTTCTGAAGACCAATACGCCGTATCTATCAAAGAAGATACGGCGTATCCGTGATTGCACTCACCAAAGACCATAGAGGAATAAAGATCAATACGCCGTATCCAGAGAGAATCAATAGGCCTTATTCAAAATATGGAATCAATATAATATTATGGAAGATATCAAGCGTGGTCCTTACTCTAAGAAATCCCCAATACGCTGTATCCAACCGACTTCTAGACCTTATAAATAGAAAACTCAAAAACAAGTTTTAAGTGTGCTAAATCATATTCTCGATACCTAAACCACAAAAGTCGATTTTTAAAGGAGAAAAAGAGTAGAAGAGGAAGAGCAGCGTATTCAATTCCATATGAGACAACGTGTAATTCCGTATACTTTAGTAATCGTTCAGTTTTTGGTATCATTCGTTAACTCGGTTACTTTACCTTGGCTAAATAATTGCTCTTGTATTTATTATGATAGTTTTGAAGGCTAAGTACCTTTCGGGTATTAGCCGTTATTAGAGATTACTAAATGTTGGTATTTGATTTATCTTAATTACTTATTTGTCATTGTATGCTTGTTTCTGTTTATCAATTTTATACTTGTTACGCGCTTTGTATGCGACCTATCATTCAAATGGTCTAGAAACACGGACCAAGTGTATCTAAGAGTCCGGATAGCACTCCAAATAGTTAATCTATACATCTAGATCATATTACACAAATATGTGTCGCTCAAGGTCTGTGTCTATGAATACTCTTTCGGTTAACTAGTAATTGGATATTGCCAATGGTTTATTGATCTGTGTGTTGACCATCATAGTGACCTAGAATAAAACAACAAGAACGTTCTGATTCCATTGGATAATTGACAAGTGGGACTACTAGGGTATAAAATGCCATTAAGCGTATAAGTGGGTTAAAGTCTCTAATAGCTAGGTTTTAACAAGACACATTGCTTTATCCTAAATAGATAATAAATAGCAATAAGGATCTTTATGCGGATCTTTAATATGACAGAATTTATTGTGGTCTAGTCTAAGATGATGACGCTAAGTCTTACTAATGATATGCACCTCGAGAGAAGAAATTATGCCCTAAATAAACAAACACAATGTTCAAATCGGATAATAATGGTTAATATAGTTTCTTATATAAGGTCGATCCGCTCTTTCATCTTTTGTTAAGTAGCTTTCGTGGGTTAAAGTGCCTTGAATTGATTATAGACACCAACCAAACCGTGCCTGTCTCTCAGGCTGAAAACCCCCTTTTCTCGTTAGAATTAGGATTTAGACTAACATAGGTTTAGAATTGAGTAGAATTAACATAGATTAGATAACTAAGATATTAATTAAATTGATAGATTTAACCTCGCTTCAAGTGTTTGACACCCTACTTACTATGAAACTACTACCGATCGGGTACACTACCCGTTAAAGTGTTGTTTTTGGTTTAGTCGGCAAAATATAAATTTAAAACTTGAATCATCTTAAATATACCATACAACGACAGCACATCAAGTTTTTGGCGCCGTTGCCGGGGAGTGAAAATTAATCTTGATTTTTATTTGATATTTTGGTTTTTAACATTAGATTAGATCTAACCCTTAGGATTATTGTAATTTAGATTAGTGTATATTATTGTATATTCTATAATATTTGTATATCTGTATTGTATTGTTTGCTTGTATATATTCGTGTGTTTAATTGTTTGCATATTTAATTATTTTTCTTAAATATACTGTTCTGGTCGACAGTTGAATACGGCGTATCCACTTCCACTAGATACGGCGTATCTAGTTTTTTGTCCAATACAGCATATTCATCCCAACAGATTAATATGGCGTGTCCACTTCCATTGGATACGGTGTATCGATCGTCTGGAACAGAAGTTAAAGTATTTGATTTTCGTGCCAAATTTTTTTCCTTTCTCCGGGACAAATCCTACTGATTGTTTATCCCTTATTTCAGGTAGTGCATGACAAGGAGTTCTACGAGCCAACTATTTACACCTTACAAAGAACCTGAATGAGAATTTCGATCATCAAGGAGACACTTCAAGACTCTAAGTCTTGACGAATTGAGATCGCCTGATTTCAATCTACTTTCTGACCAAGAATACTTGGAGGAAGATGAAGTGAAAGCAATGGCGGAAACAATGGAGCAATACATGAGCAATACCCAAACAGATTATGGATCGGGAGTTGCTAGACCTAAAATTGATAGTAAAGATCAATTTGAACTGAAAGGACAATTTCTTAAGGAGCTTCGAGAAAATACATTTAGCGGTTCAGATAATGAGGATGCAAATGAACACATTGAGAAAGTTCTTGAAATAGTTAACTTATTCCATGTTCCTAACATCACTGTGGATCAATTAATGCTCCGAGTCTTCCCTATATCCTTACCAGCAGGTTGTTGGCTAAGAAACGAACCAACTGGTTTCGAGTCAAACTTGGGAGATCTTAAAACTAAGTTTTTTAAACAAATATTACCCACCTGTGTCGATCTGCGAAGAAAATAGATTATGCACAACTTTTAGCAAGAGTCATATGAAACCCTTTTTCAAGCAGGTAGCGCTTTAAAGAACTCTTTATGAAGTGTCCTCAATACTATTTTGACCTGGAACCAGGAGGTGAATTTTGTTCTACAATGGTTGGATATTCCGACATAATATTTCTGACCTCAAGAGTGCCATTCCAACTATAACTGCTGAAGATGCTAAAAGGCCATCCAAGAAATGCTGAATACTCTCCAAAAATGCATAATGAAACAACCTAGAATAAGAAGTACTGAGAACTCTGATGGACTGGCAGCGTATACAATCACACGTTAACAACGTCTAGAATGGAGAGAAGTCAAGAAAGGAGAATAAAAAAGAGTTAATGTCTGCTCAGTCCAAGATGTGAACAATGCAAAGGACCCCATTACACCAAAGATTGCCCACAAAAAGAAAAAGGGAAAACCCTAGAAGAAGCTTACTACACGCAATTTGGTGGACCTTTTCAAAGAGGGGGATATAGAGCAACAGCTCAAGGGTACTATCAAAGGAACAACGCAAATCCTTCATACCAAGAATGGAGGAAATCTATGGAAGATACCCTGAGCAAAGTGAATGTTGAATCGATGGGGAAGGGAGGAGACATGAAGAAAATTCCAATTTGATTAAAGAAATTTGAGCTATGACAGATGCTGCCATAAGAAACCAAGGAGCATTAATTACAACTTTAGAAATTTAAATCGGGCAAATGAGCAAGGTACTACAGGAAAGAGGATTTAGAAGCCTACCAAGCTCAACTGAAACAAACCCGAGAGATCAAGTCAAGTCGATTTCTACCATTATTGAAGATGATTCACACTCGATATGCCATATTGGATCATCCCAATACGTCGTATCCACTGGACAGAACAGTACATTATTGTACAAGTCAAGACAAATGACGGTTCCTTTTCCAAGTCATTTGGATAATCATTACTATGAAGAAGAAGAGGGGAATCATGGACTAAAATTTACAGAAGCTTATGGAGCTTCACATATCAATAACACCATACCCCGAAAAGAGAAAGACCCAGGGAGTTTCACTTTACCTTGATTTATTAATGATGTTTGTTTTGACAATGCCCTTGTTGACTTAGGAGCTAGCATTAGTGTTATGCCTCTCTCGACCTACCTTAACTTAGGATTAGGCGAATTAGCTCACACTAGGTTGACAGTGGAATTGGCAGATAGGACTGTGAAATATCCAAAAGGAATAGCTGAAAACGTACTAGTAGGAATTGGTAAATTTACTTTCCTAGTAGACTTTATAATTCTTGATATGCCTGAGGATATCAAAGTGCCCTTGATCCTCGGAAGACCATTTTTTCTACCGCCCGTGCTAAGATTGATGTTTACAAAAGAAAGATTACTTTAAGAGTTGGGGAAGAAAAGATTATTTTCAAAAGTGTTAAACCTGCTAGTAGTATAATTAAGAGGGTCTACATGCTAAGTTTGAGAGAAAGAATGGAACTTGATTTAGAAGCTAGGCTTATGGGAGAGACTTTGGTGTTAAATAGATCATTAGACCCTTTCTTGGAAGATTACATTGAACTAAAAGATCTAAATGAAGCATTCGAGCCTTAGAGAAAATCAAGGAGATGATTTGAAGCCCATCCATTAAGGAAGGTGAGGGTAATTAATGAATTTAGAACTAGGGATGAGAACTTGAAATTGGAATTTATGATTACCCCTAGTAATTGTGAGATAGGATAAGAAAGAATCCATATAGATTGTGCCCACAACTTAAAGTTTTCATGCATGATAGGATTTGAATTTACACACGTCAACTTCTACTCGTTATTGTACATCAATGTAATGTCAATAAAATTTCATAATTCAATAATGAAAAATAAGATGGTGTACAAAGGGGATAATGTCATAGGAGCCTTAATGAATGTGCCTATCTTTGTTGAACTTTTTTCTGTTATGGCTGAATTGGCAGTTATTTAGAGGATTATGGATGCTTATCGGTGATTAAGGAATGGGCGATAAGTTGTTGGCGAACCATTCTAAGAAAGTTAAATTAAAGCAAAATGTTCGAAGGGATTATTACCCTTACAATGGTGATGATGAAGTAACTTACCAAATGGTGCGATCACATCCGAGGTTTAAAAACCACACGAATAAGCAATGTAACAAAATCCCACCATTAGTGAAGATAAGTGAGAAAGATGTGAAGAATGGAATCTCGCATGCATTACAAAAGAGTTTTAAATCTAGGACCCATTCATTCAAATGCAAGACGGAAGAATGCTCACAACGCGGCACATTTAGCGGCATGTAGGAATAAAGAGGAAAGCAGAAAACAAGTCAACATAAAGACTCGCTGTAAACAAAGTGTTTCCCGGGAGACAACGCATCTTGTTTATTTAATTTTTATCGGTCGTCTTCCCAGACATCAATACATCGTATCCGCCCCATACCATACAGCGTATTGATTGTCTCGACGTTATCAGTCTTTATTTTATTGCACTTTAAAAACATTATTGTTAGATTTTTGAATATGGCGTATTCACTAAACTGATACGCCGTATCCACCAGTCTAACCCGTAATTAGTTTGTTTAGTTTAGTTTAAATTAACCGTAGGTACAAAGATAGGAATGCACTTGTTCTTCTTATAATTTATACAGGACCTCGAGAAAGAAATATCGACAAAGTTATGGAATGCATATTTTTTAGAATTCTATGTGTGTGCTGTTTGTGCTAGGATTCAGACGCTTTTTCAGCACACAATCTTGCTCATAAACGCAACTTGAAGAAGCTACCGAGTAAATATCAGGGGAGTTTCTCATTCTAATTCTTTTTAAATTCTCGTATTTAATGTTTTATATATATACAACGAGGGCGTTGTATAATTCAAGTGGGGGGATGAAATTAGAATGTTTACTTGTCTTAATTTTCTCACTAAAATCCTTTGTCACACATAAAAAAAAAAAAATAAAAAAGAAAAAAAAATTGGGAAACGGTGCGAACACTCTCTTGGAAGATAGGTTGATTAATGATGTCCAATAGCAGATCTTTTCCCTCGTTTATATGCGTTGGAGCTCAAAAAAGGTATTACGGTTTGCAGATTAAACTCATTGAAGCCTTCGTTTGTTGGCTTCTTTTCGTAGAAACCCCGGAGGGTAGAAGAAAGCAGCTTCACCATCTAGTTGAACTTGTTGGGTCTATATCTTACTCCTTCCAATGAACGATGGCATGGCTTCTTGATCTTCGGTGAGTTTTCCTGTTCACTCGGCTAGAACATTTTATTGAGATATTCTTTTACCTTTGTGGGTGACGTTACTAGATGGGTGAAAGTGGTTCCAATAAAGGTAAATATTTTAGCGTGGAAAGTTTGTTTGGATAAGCTCCCCACGAGACTTAACCTTTCACTTCGTGGGATTGATATTCCTTCTATTATATGCCCAAATTGTGGTTTAGCTGGAGAATCATGCTCGCATCTTTTCTACTCTTGTAATTTAGCTCGGACTTTTGGCTTAAATTGCTCGATGGTGGGAAAATGATATTCAATTTTTCTTGTTACGAAGAATGTAATGCTTGGTTCAAAACTACTCGTTTTCTAAAGCTCAAAAGGAAATGCTAGAAGGGGTCTTTTATGTTATGTGGTGGATGATTTGGAAATTCCGCAACCAAGTGCTTTTTGGATCTTCTCAAATCTACCGAGCAAATATCAGGGGAGTTTCTCATTCTAATTCTTTTTAAATTCTCGTATTTAATGTTTTATCTATACAACTAGGACGTTGTATAATTCAAGTGGGGGATGGAATTAGAATGTTTACTTGTCCCATTTTTCACAATAAAATGCTTAAATTATGCTCAAATTTAAAATGTGTTCAAGCATACTTTTATGAAATTACATGTTACATAACCCGCACACAATAACCCTTGTTAGATATTGTGAGGATTTAACCTTTCCGTTTCCAAAATTTTACCCAAATTCCACAAAATATGAGTGTGACGGTGATGTAGTAGACTTTAGAACTTGGCTTGGTATATCTATTCGAGACCACAATAATGAGTATTATGGATTTAATTGGAGTAACTTGTTTAAATTAATAAATTTTAGGATTACACCCAAATCGCCTTTACATGTTGCTTATTAACTAACTACACCGGTTAGTTAACCTCCCATTTAAGCCTTTTTCCACTCTCATATTTAGAGTGGAGATCCATTAGAAAAACCTGTAGAGCCAAACCTTTAGGAATTACACCAACAATTTGTTTCGTTACACCCTTACACCTTAACCTACCCTTTTAGATTAAGTTTAATTTACAGTTGCTAGTTGCTTAAAGTGTAAAGTTGTATTTCCCGAGTCTTGTGTCATTTTCTATCTTTGGTGCGGTTGGAAATTTGCACATTGCAAATGGGAATGTATATTAGTAGTCAAAACTCATGTGATTTTACTACCATCACAATTAATGGTGAGTCCGAAGAATGAAGAAGAAATGTTGGGCATTGCAATTTGGGGAATGTTTATTTTATAGTAGTCAAAATCATATGATTTTTTACTTAACATGTCTGCGCAATTATGGTGACATCACGGATGATGATATGAAGCTATCAAAGAAATATTGCTGGAATTAGTATAATCATGTAAGATGGTGAAAACTTACACAGTGCATTGTTGAAGTACGTTAGCAATAAATAAAATAATAATATAATAAAATGAGAAAAATACAAAAAGAGAAAGAAAGTTTGAAGATAATCGATTTCACAACCGATACCAAAGTAATTTTACACGAAGGAATCGAAGTGATATCGGTCTGATACATCTAAAAAATGCATAACGATTTGTTAATACGTATTGTAGAAAGATGGAAGATGTCGCCACTTGCCTTATTAAAAGTGTGTAATTTTGGGTGAGGATTGGGAAGATTAGACACTTTACGGGAGAATGCCAACATCTAGGTTGTTCCACATGATTGTTTATCTTTAGTCATTGGGTGATCAAGAGTTAAGTAGTAGGTTAAGCGGTAGTTGTATGGTCTTTATCATGGACCTACACCCCCCCCCCCCCCCCCCCCCCCCCCCCCCCCGCCCCCCCCCCCCCCCCCCCCCCCCCCCCCCTCCCCCCCCCCCCTCCCACAGTGTCTAGCAACTTGTATCTTAAGTCTTAATCTATTTGTTTCTTGATTTTTATTTAACAACAATTTACTTCCCTCTCACCTGATGATTAGCTGCTGGTTTTACACGAATGAGGATTCATACGAACATGCATGTCTATTCCGTCATTACGGACATGTATGCATATCTTGTACCTTATTGGTTTACGACTATAGTTCGAGTGAATGTGTCGCAGAGAGTGATTAACCCTTCCCTCCAATATCATTCCGTCATCTATCAGCGCATTTTAGTTACAACGCTCGCAATGCGGTGTATGATCGAAGTATGAATGTCTTCTATCTCCGTTGGCGCTTATGGTGTAACCATTGTGTATGTGTGATTCAAGTCCGACTTGTTGGAGTGGTACTTCTGGTGAAAGATTATAGAATGATCAAACCATACGCCTTTCCATACAAAACTCATATTTACCTTTATAAACTTGTTACTCCTTAGCTTTAGCGGTGGAGATATGTATCCTTGCCAAGCTTATGATAGAATACTCGTCATGACTGAGCAATTGAGTGAATTAGTTACATGTTACCACATAGATTAGTTGAGTGATTTGAGTATTTTCATCTGTTATTTCAGTATATGGTGCTTTGGTTGTGGTACTTGTAATAGATCAAAAAAATTACTTAAACGGAAATATATCTTAGGGATACATTTTCTATAAATATTCTAACGCGTTACATGGGGACAAAGTAGGATTCAAGTGGGGGTATTTGATGACATCATATATAAGTCTTTTTTAATTGCATCATTTATACCATGTTATTAAACCATTTTGTATAGTTATTGCTAAGAATTTATTATTAAATTGTTTTATTTGAGAATTGCGAATTAATATATGGAGTAATTGGTGAAAAGTTAGAAAAATGAGGCATTATGGAGCTTTTATGAAGATATCTTGAGATTATGTCTGAAGATCAATATGTCATATCACAAGGAAAGATACGGCGTCGTTATCGTGCTATACTCACCCATAAGACACTGTGGAATAAAGATCAATACGCGTATCCAGAAGGAATCAAATACGTCGTATTCAAGATATGGAATCAATATAATATTCTGGAAAATATCAAGCGTGATCCCTACTCCAAGAAATCCCCAATACGCCGTATCTAATCTTTGGATACGCCGTATCGAACTGACTTCAGACCTTATAAATAGAAAACTCAAAAATAGTTTTACGTGTGCTAAATCATTATTGCGAGTACGTAAACACAAAGTTGATTTTCAAATGGAGGAAAAAGAGCAAAAAGGATCGGCAAACGTATTCAATTCCATAGGAGACAACGTGTAATTCGTTTTACTTTAGGAATCGTTCAGTTTTTGGTATCATTGTTCAACTCAGTTAGTTATACCTTGGCCTAAATAATTGCTGTAGTATTTTCTTTGATGTTTGAAGGCTAATACTTCGGTATTAGCCATTATTATGAAGATCTGAGATGTTTGGTATTTGTTTATCTCGATTTCGGGATTTTTATCGTTGTATGCTTGTTTATGTTTATCAATTTTTACTTGTTACGTGATTTTGTCTGCGCCTATCATTCTTACTGGATCTAGTGACAGCGAGACCAAGTTGATCTAGTGTCCGAAGATAGCTCTCCTTATAGTAATCTATACATTCTAGAATCATTGTTACACAAATATGTCCTTCTAAGTCTTTGTGTCTAGGTATTGTTCGTTGGTTCTTAACTAGTTAATTGGATATTCTAATGGCTTTATTGATCGTGTTGGACTAGCACGGTGACCTAGATAATTCAACATAGTATTGTTTGATTCCATTGGATAGGTGGCAAATAGATACAAACTAAAAAACATACGAGCGATAAAAACAATACTAGTGTTTAAATTGCAATTAAGCGGTATAATTAAGTGCGGCTAAAGTCTCTATGAGCTAGGGTTTTATACAAGATCACATTTGCTTAATTCTTTAAGATAGATTATAATCAGCAAATTAGATACTTTAAGCGGATGCTTTTAATTGTGACAGAATTATTGTGTCTAGGTATTAGGATGATGTAACGCCTAAGTCATTCGAATGATATGCCAACTCTGATGAGATAAATCATTGCACTAAATTTAAACAAACCAACATTCTAATCGGGGAGTAATAATGGTTCATACGGTTTTCTATATATAAGGGTTGTTGATTCGCTCTTTATTTTTGTTAATTAGCTGCATGGGTTAAATAGTGCCTTGAATGATATAGACACCAACCAAACCGTAACCGTCTACTCAGGCTGAAAATGAATTGAAAAAGAACCACCTTTTCCCGTTAGAATTAGGATTTAGACTGACATAGGTTGGAACATAGGTTTAGAATAGAGTAGAATTAACATAGATTAGATAACCAATATATTAATTAAATTGATAGATTTAACCTCGCTTCAAGTGTTTGACACCTTACTTACCATGAAACTACTACCGATCGGGTACATTGCCTATTAAAGTGTTGTTTTTGGTTTAGTCGGCAAAATATAAATTTAAAAATTGAATCATCTTAAATATAGCATACAACGACAGCACATCACTCCCCTTGTTCTTATACCGGTTTACTAAAGATGTTGATAAATTCATCTTCGTCAACTTGTGTATATTTTTTATTGGTTTTTGCTTAAATAATGTTCTCATTGGCATTAATAGTTGGTGCTTGAGTTGGTGCTTGACCTGTAGTTCTAGGTGTTGTTTGAATGTTCAATGAAGGTATATCTGCAGCAGCGGTTATTGAAGTAGATGTAGTTGTGTTGTGTTGTTGACGTTGATCAGGTGTATCAGCAGCAGGTACAACGGAATACTTTGAAACAACTAGAGTAGTTCCATTGAGTAATTCATCAAACAACGGACTTAATAGCAAATCCAACTCATTTGACGTTGTTATTTTCTCAGCTTCTTGTTGAACATTTTGTTGACTTTGGGGACCGAGACTTAAACTGTCTTGTTTAAGTGTTGTTGTCGAACAGTGTGGTGCGGGGTCAGAACTGAGGTGATCTGACGCCATTTGAGGCAATTCGTCAAAGTTGACATGAATGGTTTCAACTATCATTCTTGTTCTCTTGTTATATACCCGATAAGCTCTTGATTGAGTAGAATACCCTACAAAAATACATGCATCACCTTTTTTCTTTCATCTTGTCAAGATTCTCACCATCTTTGACGATGTAGCATAATGAGCCAAAAATGTGAAAGAATTTTACAGACGGTTTTCGGCCATTTATGATGTGGTAAGGTGTTTTCTCATGTCGAGGAATTACGAGTGAACAGTTTTGAGTAAAACATATTGTTGCAATTGCTTCAGCCCAAAAGTATAGAGGAACTGTAGTGGCTCTTAGCATTGTTCGAGCAGCCTCAACAAGAGTACGGTACCGTCTTTCGACAACGTCGTTTTGTTCAGGTGTTCAAGCAGTTGACGTTTGGTGTTCAATCCTTTCTTGACCAAAGTATGCATGAAGAGTTTTATTCAAGAATTATGTGCCTTTGTTAGTTCGAACTATTCTTACTTGAGCATGAAGTCCTCTTTGAACAAGTTTGAGGAAATCAATGAGAACTGCTAGTGTTTCATCTTTGGATCTCAAGAAGTGAGTCCAAGTATATCTTGAATAGTCATAAACAATTACCAACACATATTTCTTACTATTAAAGCTTTCTACCCTCATGGGACCACATAAGTGCATGTGTATAATTTGTAACCATCTCTTTGAGCTTGGGGTAGTTTGTCTTAAAAGACTTACGTTTTGCTTTCCCCTACTTAGAAGAAGAACAAAGATGATCTTTGATGAATTTCAATTTGAGAAGGGCAGTCACAATATCATACTTCGAAAGCAAGTTGATGGTATCGAAGTTTAGATGTGAGAGACGATGATGCCATAACCATGCTTGTGACAATGTAGCTTTAGCCATTAAGCAAATTGGATTAGGAGTGGATGTGTCTTGAAGAGTGATGGAATACAAATCTGTGCCATAAGAACCTATGAGTAGATCATTTCCCTTCAAATCACGAATGTCACATGTAGAATTCTGAAAAGCAACTTCCAAATCAGCATTACAGAATTGACCAATAGAGAATAAATTGTGATTCGGCCCTTCAACATAATAAACCCTCTTGATAATGACATTTCCTTGAACCAGATCTCCATAGCCAAGAATCAGTGAAATTTGATCATTTCCAAACTTCACCGTACCCAGAAATTGCTCCACAAAGTTACTTAGAATCTTGAGATTTCCAGTCATGTTCTTTGAGCACCCAGAGTCGATGATGAATAGAATTATCTCTACGAGCTACAAAACAATTAGAAGACAATAGAGTATTTGATACAGTGGATTTCCTAAGAGTCGTAGGTTCCAAAATATTAGTAGTTCTAGATTTAGTTCCTAGATGCATACTAACATTTGGTTCAACATTCACTGTTTAAGACTTAGGTTTCCATTTATATCCTGGTGGTGTGATCTTACAGTACCACCATTTACATGTCTTACTAATCTGCTCATATTGCTTCCTAATTGTGCTTCTGGGTTTTTGGTTAGTGGATTCTGTAGCAACTGTTCTCATAAGGGGTGTTGCAGCAGATTGGTACACAATTCGTTTGGGTTCTATAGAACTAATAGGCACCGCCATAGGCATTTTAGTCTTAGAACTTACGCCATTAATATAATGAAGAACACACATATCATGATTGTCATTCAACACACATTTTCCACAAGTAACACAAACAAAGTTTACATTCGAGGTCTTAGCATTCAAACTGTCATTACACGTAGTTACAGACGTTTTATTATTAGAAAACATAAAATTCCTACGGTGGTCTTCTACTTCTTGTTTCTTCCCTTGACTATTGTTAGGCAAGACTCTATCTTCCGAAAGATTGCTCTTAAGCTGTGGTCTGCTAACATTAGTAGTGGGAATTACTCCTGTAGAGAAAGATACGCGTTTGTTAGTTTTCCTAATGTCTTGAGGCAACTGTGGTGTTCTAGTTTGATTAGGCTTTGTGTGCACTTTATACATTCCTGGAGCAATCACATTTGTGTTCTTTAATATTGACTTCACATTCTGAGGCAAAATCTGTGCAATGACTGGTTTTGAAAAATCATTGGACACATTATTTGTGGTAACTGACTTTTACTTTGAAATATCTGTCTTTGCAAGAGAATCTGAAAAAGTAGCCGGTTTACCTAAAACTGATTGTCTTTGACTTTTAAAAGCATTCGGTTGTCGAATAACTGATGGTTTTTCAAACTTAGTTTCCATAGATTTTCCTTTCATCTTTTCAATGAGTTTCTTTAACTCACTTATTGCAATGTCTTTGTCTTGTAATTAAGCTTTCAGATCTTGAATTTCAAAATATTTGACATTTAATTCTCGAAATGAATTTGATTCTTTTTGTTTCCAAAATTTGTCATTATTAAGTTGTTCCTGACTTTGCTGTAAAGTGAGTTCAAGATTAATTAAATGTTATTCAAGTTCATAAAATCTTTTTGACAATTCATTGAAAGATTTGTTATTGACATTGTCCGTTCTTTTTTAAAGCTCTTTTTCAAGACGTTTACATTTGACAACTTGGTCCACATAATCACATTGTAAGTCAATGAATTCATCAAGGGTTGTATATACACCAAGTATAACATTCATGTGATCAACATAATAATATTCCCTGGAAATTTGGTTGATTTCATTCAAAAACTATGTTTTTTGAGTTTCCAATTGAGATTTGAGAGAGTCTACTTCATGTTCAAGAGAATTAAAGTATCTCAAATCAGCAATCATTTCCTCTTTCAAACACAAGTGAAATTTTTCTAAATCAGCATTGATTTTTCGAATTTGGGGACAAAAAATTCCTTCGATTGTATTTTGAATGAATGGATCTATGTGACCAAAATATGTTCTTTTAACGATTGTTTGTTTTTTACCTTTCTAAAAATATCTCTGTTCAGGCGACTTTTCACGTTGTGACCAAAATATGAAACGTTCTTTAGAGCTTTTACACTTTTGATCCCACAGAATGGATTTATCCATCTGTTTTTCTAACAAAGTTGTTTGTTTATTAAAAGACTATTGAATTTTCATTCTTGACTGGTTTATGACTCATTTTTTACCTTTCTGAAAATATCTCTGTTCAGGCGACTTTTCACGTTGTGGAACGAACAAATCATAAAGATTATTCAAGTTTTTATAATCAAACAGTTTGATTAAATCACTTAATTTTGATCGACTTTCGTGGGCAAGACGAATCATTTCGTCAGATTCATGAGCTAATATTAAAGCAAGATTATCATTATAGCAACCTATATCATACAGAAGAGGATTCGCTCTTTGAGCTTTCTTGAGGTACTCAGGTTTAACAAAACTCGTTTTACAATTATGATTAAGCATATTCATTGTTTGAATTGATTAATCAGTTTTATATACAATATCATCCAAAACCTTTACTTTGTTTTCTAAAGCAATGACCTTTTCAATTTCTTTGTCTTCACGAGTTTTGTAAAACTTATTCTAAGCCTCTTTTTCTTGTGATATTATGGAGATGGTTTCTTGATGTGCAAAGAGCTCCTTTTTCATTTTTGAAATTGTTTGATTTAAATCATTTATCTTTTGAGTATGTTCATTAAGTGACTTTTGAGATTCCATTTTGTATGACATTAAATCTCTTTTAGCTTTTGCACAATCAATTTCCACCTTTGATGCATAATTCACATCATGATACCTATCAAGTTCAGCTTGGAACTTCTTAAAGTTTTTGAACATCAATTGATTATTCTTTGACAGTCCATTGTTTGCTTCTTTGAAATGGTTATTTGATGATTTTAAACTTTTATTTTATGTTTTGAAATCCTCAATTTCACCTTTCAATTTATCAGCTAAAGTCTTCTTTGATGATTCCAAAGGCTTATTATGATTTTTACTGTCATCAATTTCACATTTTAGTTTATCAATTAAAGAAGCAAGAAAATCAAGTTCTTTGGCAAGATCATCATCATCATCCTGTTCATCCTGTTCTCTATCATGACTTATATCCAATGAATCAATAATTATATTATGTTCATCTTGTTCATCCGGATATGTGTCATTAATAGAATTAGGTTGCTCAGGATGTTCTCTTTCCTTGGCAAACACATTATAGTTATCATCATCATTTTGTACCTTTTGCAATGGCTCAGCATCAAATATAGGTCCAGGATTGTCAGCAGCATCTAGAGTAACCTCTTAAATTTATGCCATGTACAGATAATATGCTTCTAATTCCTGATCTTTAGGTTTATCATCAGTGTCATCCCTCTAGTTAGCTTGTTCTACATTCAACTGAAATCTAGCTTCCTCTTGCTTACATAATAGCATCTTCTCCTTATGATAAGCTGCATCCTTTGCTCGTTTTGGTTTCTGACATTCCCTTGCCATATGCCCATATTCCTTGCAATTATAACACTGAATCCTAAGCTGCTACACCACATGTGTACCTACATTCTCCCTAGCCCCAGCGACATTAACTACCCTCTGATTATCATACCCAGTTCCTTTGTTAATTCTTGGAGTATTATCCTGATGTGCTCTACTGGTGTTTGATGAAGTTCTGAGGTTGTTGTTGGTAGGTTTGTAGATTTTATTGAATGATAGAGAAATTAAAGCCATGAGTTTATCAATCTCCTTCTCCTTTGACAATGCATCATCTTGAGCAACCATTTTAGGTTCTTGATCATAAGTGGGTAGAGGAGAGTTGACAATTGCTTTACCTTTATTTCTGGTAGCAGCTTGTTGTGATCTGGTTGAGGAATTTTGAGTGTGGTAATTAGGATGGTTTTGAGGATGGTAAACTGGTTGTTGTTGAGCAACAAGTGCAAGTGGATTAGCAGTACGTGCTAGTCTTTTAGCTCTTAATTTATTAACTTCATTCTTGTGTTGCTTCAGGATGTCATAAAGTTTGTAGTAGGAGACAATCTTCAATTCTTGACTCTGCTTAACAAGCGTTACAAACCTTTGTCATTCTGGTTGTAATTGAAATAAGAACTGAACATTCACTTGAAGATTGGTAACATCACACAAATTTCTGACAAGCTCATTCATCATCTTGTAAAACCTTGAGTAATAAGATTCAAGTGATTCACCATCCCGTGATGTAAATTTTCCAAACTCCCGATATAAATTGGTTTTAAGATCTTGAACATTGATTGGTTTACCTTGTTTTAACCTTTTAATGGCTTTTCACATCTCACATGCATTTGGGCAAGCATCAACTGTGGAGTAGATATCATTATCTATCCCTGTGAGAATTATCTGAATAGTTTCAGCTTCAGTATCTAATTGGTTCCTTATGTCTTATGACACATTCTTATAGTTCTTCATGTACCCTTTTGTAGTGGTTTCTAAACTACCTTCAGCAATTGGAACAGTCTTTTCAGTCCATTTGAATTTGTAAGGTAGATTCTGGAGACAATAGTGGACGAGTTCATTGTTAGGTTTGGTGTCGATGTATATCTTGATTCTGGATTTCCACTAAACGTAATTACCAGGTGTTAACATTGTTGGACGGTCTTTACCACCTGCTTCCATGATGGCATTGTGAAGAGCATTTGATGTTTGAGTTTGCAAATTATTATTGGTATTTAACATTTTGATGTTGTGAATGTATATCGGATCTTAAGTTATATGAAGTGATTGAGATTGTGGTTTGATATGGAATTCTAGTTTATGGGATTTTACAAGTCTTGATTAAACCGAGAAAAGAAGTAAGACTTTCGCAAGATTTTACTAAATCAAGAAGAAACTGTAAAACTAAAGTAAAATTTATGATTTTACTTTAAAGTTCTTGTTTATATGAAGCCCGGGAAATTAGGGTTTCAAAGCAAGGATTTCGCACGGAATATGTGATGTCTTGTTTCGCGCGATTTATGAATAAAACATATTTCGCATGATTCTAGAATTTTTGGCAGAGTTTTGTTTTAGAAGATGACATAAATCGCATGAAATGAAACTACCTAGATTACATAAATCGCATGCTACACATTCCACTTAGAACATAAATCTCACAGAATATATATTTCGCATGGTATACATATTTCGCACGAATTATGCAAATTTTGGCAACACTTTGTTTCAGAGAATGTAATATTTCGCATGGAACATGTAAACTTGTTAATCAACATAAATCGCACACTACATGTTTCGCACATGACATATTTCGCTTCATTCAAGACGCATTTCGCTAGATTCAAAAAAAATGTAAACCCAGATTTTTGTGACGAATAAGTTGTTTAGAATCTCAAATAAGCTTCGTATAAGCTTGTAAACAATAAAAGTACAGCTTGATGATCGAATCTAACAACAAAAGCAAGGTTTTTAATAATTTTTCTATGCGTTTTTTTCAAAAACTTACGAACCAAGTACTAAACCAAAGAAGCTATGTTTGATTCTTTAATAAGCTGTTTTAAGCAACAAATAAGCTGTAAAGCTAAGACTTAAACAAGCTTAAGAATCAAGACTACAAAGATGAAAGTAAGCTGAATGTAAAAATCAAAAAAATGGTGCGATTTATATCAAAAACCACAAATCAAAAACTTATAAAACCCTTTGGCGATTGATACCACTTGTTATCCTAAAAATCTAAGATCCAAACACAACAATAAGCTAACCAATACTCATAATAAGCACACGAAATAAGGAAGAAGAAAGGTATAAAGGAAAGTGAAGAATATTATATTAGGAAGGAGAAAGTTTGGTATGATTATACCTAGACAAATGCAACCAACACCCTATCCATATGTGGAGAGGGTCATATTTATACCCTTGCCTACATATTGGCGTATGGGCTTTCTAACATGGGTCGGGCTTGGTTTGTCTTGGGCTTTGAGCCCGAAAAATGAACAATATTAGCTTAAAGTCCAAGCATGTTTATCCTGAATAGCCAATTACTTAACAAGACTAATTACAACTAAGACGACCGATAACATTCTTGTTTGACTTATATGAAAATAAGGCCAACTTAAAAAAAATATAAAACTTATTACATCACATAAGAGCATTTACAATGCATAAAGACTTTAAA